>JAPYYZ010000803.1:0-18579 GCA_030522705.1 Eretmocerus eremicus
GGACTTTAACATAGCTTCTACATGCTGTTGAGAGGAAAAGCAAGCGCGGCGCGCGGCAAACGTGGACTCTAGCATAGCTTCTCCATACTGTTGAGAGGAAAAGCAAGCGCGGTGCCCTCCACCGCTCAGCTTCTAGCCAGACTTTCCCATCTAAAGACGGAAAGTATCGCGCGGCGCTCGGGAATCCACCGCTTTAACATAGAACCTCCGTCTAAACCGTAGGCGCACGACGTGGGCCACATCCACAGCGCATGTCCACAGAATGTACCCCCTTTTGGTATAAATACCGTGAGAAATCAGCGATCCGCGCTCTTTTTGATCTGTTCCATCCTTGCGTATGTCACGCTACCGCACGCTCTCTCTCTCAGTTGACGATACATATTATCACCCATGTATCTTGATTATTGGCAAGCCATATGTATACCGTGCCACGCCTATTATCACTTTATTGAATGAACCAGCATATTTACCAGACATACCACTGGATTTTCCTGGATTCGAACCCACCGCCACTTGGCGCCTCAGCGCCATTTTTGTCGCACCCCAGAGTCGTACTACGCTACATCAGGAGCTCTCCTCGGATCTCTCCGGAGTTTCCCACAGTGGCGCATTTCACCAGTACGCGGTTTGAATTGGAGCTACTTTTTGGGAATATTGTCAAAGAGCATATTGCGTGAGTTCATGGATTGAATGAGAAGATAGGGGGATTTGAAAAATGCTGAGAAGTTTTTTTCGCAAGGATTGGCAAGGGTATTGAATTTTTTGCCAAAATTCACAATCACACTAACCAGAAGGATGCACGACCTCCGGATCACGAATTCGGCTGAAACGTTGGGAATCGTCTTGTTTGGCACCAAAATAATACATCTGAAGCTGCAGAGTCTAACGCTCAAGCATTTCAGAGCTACCGTCATGACATTAGCATTACCCATATAGGCCCATGTTAAAATAAAATTGTTTAAGAAAAAATTTTAGGAATACGCATTCATGCACAGGATTGAAAGAGTGTTTCTTAATCTCAAACCTGGGATGATTGACTAAATTAATGAAGAAAAATGATCTTCCATGCCTATTCTTTTCTCACTTTTTCGTGAAATTCTTGGTTTGGTTCAATGTCACAGTCATTGACTGATCGTGTTTACCATGAAATGTAACAGTTAATGAAAACGTGAGGCACTCAAAGAGCAAATAGAGTGTCATACACGCGATGTGATGGCAAAATACAATCTCGGTTATTGGTAATTCTTTATAAGAATGAATTACATGAAGTGAATTTATCGTTCATACGAGCTCACTCACCGCTCTCAGGCGGCGGCCACCACAGTTTGAATTAATTTTTCCATATTATGGACCTCCGCGGTGTCACTTTTATAGATGGCCTCTACACCGGAGGATTTTTGAAAAGGGATACAGATGAGAAAAGATGACGACCCCGAACGGGAACTCAATGCGTTGTACAGTATGGGCCCGCTACTGTCGGTGTGCAGTGCCTATATATAGCGATTGGCTCACAGTAAAACTCATCAAGGGCTGCGATAGCAGCCAGCGGAAATTATGCGCCGCAGTCGCTCACGACCGCTGAATGCTGCTTATATACAGCTAGTTTGGTCTACAGAACCTCCTCACTCTGCTTGATATACCCCTACGCGATAGATCTCGTAATTTTGACTCGTGGCATCAGTATAATGTACCTATGCCCCGGCTGTATACCAAGTTTCACATCCCTCCGTTCTTTCGTTCCTCAGTTGTGCTTGTTGTGACGTGCGCATCGCAACTCTATTTTTCAAATACCTAAGCATTGCGACCTGATTCATTTTCTCTACACCGCATGTATGAATGATGAGTCACCCGAGTTCAAAACAACATCGTGAACTCTTCAAAACAATAGCATGAAATCATAGTGATGAGAATACGACACATCCGTCGATCTTCGGATCCTCGGATCCACATATCTGTCAAACTTCGGATTTTCGGATCCACGGATCTGCCGATCTCCGGATCCTTGGATCCACGGATCTGCTGATCTTCGGATCCTCAGATCCACGGAGCCATGGATCCACATATTTTCCGACCCGAAAAGCCGCGCCTGTATAAGACCAAGCCCCGCTGGCTCGGCATCCTCAGTCCGCCTCGGATGTTCTCACTGTTTGTCACCGCTTGCCAATATTCTCGACGCCCCGGCCCGTCGGCAATCCGACCCGACGGCCGCCGACCCGTTGCTACAACGTCACCTGGAAGCCACGCTGCCTCGACGCCGATGCCACCGCCCAACTCTACGACGAGCCTGTGGGAAGTTGTTCACGGTCGTGCCCCGGTCTCCGCGATGTACGCGTTCAACTCAATTCTTCGACTCTCAGTGTTGTGCAACATGGACGAGTATATGTGTGTGTCCGTTGTGTTCAGTGTATCGGCAGCCTCGGCACAGTTTGACTTAAAAACTGTTCGTCTTATTCGCATCCCTGTGCCTACTCCCGATCCCGTAACTCCATGCACTCGCCTCTAAAATCGTTCCACACCAGCTAACAGCGTGAAACTCAATTGTTATGCAGTGCCAGTTAAGATCATTCATTTTCTCAATGGAACGGAACGGCTCTCCTGGTCTCCGCGGGCCAGCGTATCCTTCGAAGCCTTGTGGTGTTTGCGAAGCTAAAAAACTCGCCCGCTTGAAAACTCGCCCGCGGGAACTTTGATGGCTGCTCCATCGTGTCTTCCGGCCACGGGGCATTCGATTCAAAACAAGCCCGCCAATGAGAACCCGCGCCGTTCCTTAACTCAGTGCGCTTTCCAATTAAACTCATTCCAACACCGCATCACGACCAAGGCACGATCCGTACGCAACGTACCGCACGTTCACGTCATTGACAGGTGCATGCGGGACGTACTCAATTCAAGGCTCCCCCTGCACAACCAGGCCACTGTTGGTTGGAATTTCGCCGATTGCGTCACCTCGCCGTGCGATTTCAGATTTTGTTACGACACTTCCCCTCATTCGTTTGCCCAGCCGCGTTTCGCCACATCTCCTCGCGCACCTCCCACGCGACGATAGTTAGACTGCTTAAGACTGCTTCTTGTGGCGCGAGGAGGTACGGGTCATCGGCCCGTGGGATAGCGATGCTTACAGTACAAAAAGAATTCCTTAAAAATGGACAGACTCTTTCTTGTTTCCACCAGCTGCAAATTCAAGAAATTCCTTATTTCTTGAACTGAGAACATTCTCAAAACCAAGAAAATTTTTTCTCATTTTGAGAACTCAAGAGATTTTGAGAACTCAAAAGATAATGAGAAAGCGCTTTTCTTAAATCAATGAAAATGATTCATAACCTCAATATTCTCAATGCAATGTCCCCGAGTAGAATCTAATTCAGTTCGAAAAAGATTTTTTTGTAATTAACTTACCATGACAGAAAAATATTCCTTCTTGTCGAGCAGAAGCGATGGCGAAAGATGTCAAATTGTCACTTCCCGGTGTTTCGTTGAAACGCACTACATAACCTTTCCAAACCGAGCTACCTTTGTTGACATTCACGATTTGACGTTCTAGTTTCTAATTTCAAGAAACTCATTATCTGGTTATAAGGGAGATTCACTCTCAACTTCCTCCTTCTTTGCTTAAAATTTAATAAGTTCTCGTTTCAAGCAATAATTTTCCTCAATTTGAACAAATGATTTCTCAATTCATGATAAATTTCTCGAAATGAGAAAACAATTTCTTGTTCTAAGGAATTGCATTCTGGATTCGAGAAATTTCGCTCGATTTTCATTCTTATTTTAAGAAGCATGAAAATAAGAAGTGTAATGGATTTCAGAAATCCTTCTTGTAGTGTATACACGGGGAGAGGCTCTCAGCCTGAAACCTGCGCGCGTCACTTGAAATGCCCGGCGCCGCGCGCCGATTGACATTCACAACTTCATTTGCAACTCGCCGGTGTTCCGAAACTATCGGATGGAACGGTCTGAAAATTTTTCATCGTACTCTGCGATTAGCTCTTGTTACCCGCGACACAATCAAAATGTCCAAAATGATCTTCGGAAAAACATAAAAAAATCAAGACTAAAAAATTAGTTTCGTTCATCCGTTTCAACTGTTTCCGTAATTACGACCTGCGAGAAAGTTTCACAGTTTTGATCGAATTTTGAAGCTAAACCGTGGACAATAAGCCCAGTTGCCCTAAAAACATTATGACATATTATTGACAAGATCTATCCGAAAACGGTAGCGTGAATCACTCATTCCCATAAGCAACCTAGGAAACTTTGAATTCGATTCATTCAAGAACTACGTTCTCAATCGATCTGAGATGTTGACAGTTGATCCGGGATATATTCTAGATACATAGTAGCTTCAGAACCCTTGCATGCGGCGCGTCTCAGGGATGCCGCCAGGGCAGCATTGTGTCATACTTTCCAAAACTCAACTTTCTAAGGTGTATATGGGTTAGGACAAGGGCGGAGCCCGAGTTTACGAGAACCCAAAGCATCCTTGACGCCTTTTGGTGGAAACGAGAGCGAAGCCCGATTCTTTCATGTATACGCGGGTTCTCGTTTGGTGGATTTGTGCCTAGCCATAAGATGACTGTCATCAAAATGACATTTATAGATACACTGGCAACGCTAACGGCATATGTTGTAACTCGGGAACGCTTGAACGTTAGACTCTGCGGCTTCAGATATCATCTTTTGGTGCCAAAAATAGACTATTCCCAAACTTTCGGCAAAATCCATGAACCGGAGATCATGCACTCTCCTGGTAAGTATTTTTCAAACAGATTTGTCTTGATTTCAAACAAGATTCAATTGAGCTGTAGCCACGTGGACTTGTTTGAATTTCCGAACAAATTCTGATCTGAAGCCTTAGGATGAGAGGTTAACGTGAGTTATAGATTATAAGATGTGCATTTGTTCATTCATGCCGCAATCGGATAGCAACAAAATTGAGTACTCGAGCTATTGATGATTTGCAATAGGTGCATTCCATCTGATTATTTCAAAATCAACAGAATCAACAGAGAAGAACTTGATACAAATTGCATGTGAGCTCCCTCCGCCAGCGCGCGTGGCTTGTATTGATACTTTCAACAAAACTTTTCCAACGAGCAATGCGCGATTGCGTGTTACGGCTCAATCAAAATCTGTTCAGGAGAGATTCAGTAAGTATGGATCTGAATTTTGAGCCTTTAATGACTGAACTGTCGATGATTCACAATCTCACTGAACCTTCCCTTTGAGAATAGGCCGGAGCCGTGATGGCGCAGTCAATAAATTTTTTCACAGATTTCTCAAATTTATCTCGATTTTGATTAAGTATGAGAGGCCGAATGTTTGTCATTGTTTCACTTCGTTCAGTCAATTCTTTATTTGACCCAAATCAAAATGGTCGTCAAGCGAAATAAGATGTATCTAAATTCAACCCGTAGAATCGAGTACTCAAGTTATTATCGTTCTGCTTGGCTACAGCTTTGAATTGGCTTGAGCAAGGAGTTGGCGTAATCAAGCTAGATAATCACACCAGAGATTCGCCGGACTCGAATCTAGATGAAAATTGAATTTGTATTTTATGAATACGAAAATAAATTTTTGACTTGCATAGCTACAACATGGCCTAAATTTGAAGAGTATCGTGTAATCACACTGTTGATCTTCCTGTAGGTTTGGGTTCAATTTCATTCAAACATGCTACTTCAATGTCATTCTTTGAGTAGTAGTATGCGGACTTACTCTGTAAAATAAGCAAACAGCCAGAAGTTTCCGATACTCTGGAGTGAAATCTGGTAGAACGTGATCTGGATTCAATTCTGCATTCAGAGTATCCAATGCAACTTTCAGAGTTTTCATGTCGTATAATGATTTTCCAGTAAGAAATTCTTCTGTTCTCGAAGCATGAAGCTACACCGAATACGAGAATCAGATTATCTCTCAGGTTAGTCAATTTTAAATAACAAGAGTACTCACAAAATCAGGTCTTATCCCTCCAAATATCATGTTTGGTTTTTCTAAGACCTTTCCATTGTTGCCAATTTTGAAGAGGAAACCTGCATTGACGATGGCATGAGCATTTTGAGCTCTTGGCATAATCTGTATACGTCGAAAAATCGTGATAAAACATTGTTCATTCCTAAGCTAAGAGAGAATGACTAGTGTGAAGTGATCCCATCCCGCCTCTATGATTCGTTCTCCAACAAAAAATTGTGATACGTTGAAACTCAATTAATTTGTTCCATCATATTCTTGTTGACCCATTCGATTCTCATTCATATACTCTTAATTTCGTTCCTTTGGGAACCAGTAAAGTGGACCCTAATGCAAGAATTACAGAAAATTTTGAAGATATAATAGAATGGATATGCACGGAATTTATGATGATTATTTATTTTGAATGAACAAAATGTTGTTTATTCAAAAGAATCTAATTGAATTTTTTGCATGGTCTTCTCACTGCTCTTGACAAAATTGTGTTTACAAAGGTGTTGAACAGTTCTAAAACGTGAAATGAATCATTCGTGTGATTCGGAATCCAACGAAGAGTTTAGGATCTTCATATCCCTCTCAGGATGTCTGACTCTTTCTCAATTCCTTGTGAATTTTTCATTGTAAAAGACAAAACCGTGATCGAGTCCACTTTTTCGAACTCAAGACTCTGAGCAGAAACCGAATACCCACAACCAGAAGAAGTGATCTCATTGGTTGGACTTCAATATACTCCATTTCCTATCTCTTCTGTACTCCACTTATCTTTTCTTGAGCAAAGTAAATGTATATGTTGGGAATCATTTCATCTTGATCAGTGCTGGGTGATCATTTCCATCCTCGTCAATGATTTTCAAAAATACGCAAATTTCGCTGGGATAGCTATCTAATCTTACCTTGTACGTCTTATATATATACTGTTTTGGTATAGACGGGAGAACCACGCTATAGATCAACTTTTTGTCCATATCCATCTTCAAGAAATCCATTAGTGACACACTAACTTTTGAATTTGGCGCACTGACTATTAGGCAATGAATGAGCTCTAATGAAATTCCATCGAGATATTTCCTCAAACTGTATATTAAAAATGTTATTAACTTACGAATATGTAATTTTGCTCCCGCTGTCTCAAGAATTAAGTAGACGTCCGACGGAAACTCATGATTTTGATTTTTGATCATCAAATTCCCAGCTATGGACGATAGCTTATTATGGAAGAGAGGAAATATTATTTGTTATTCATACGACATGATGTTACATAGAATATGGGGCTAATTATGACTCAATCAGGCACGCATTCCATTATGGAATAAAGTTCCTATTAGAACTGCGGGATGATTGATATGTTTATTCCGTTATCTTCATACTCACATTCCTCACAGGAATACTTGCAATTAGGTCGATGTGCTTGGCCATCCTCTTTAGATATTCAAATCCGGGGCTACTTGCATAATTTTCGAAATATGGTTTTGCCAGCGATAGAACGACATTTCCGCCCAAAGTCAAAGAATCCTTACTTTTCTCAATTCTTTGTAGCTCAGGGATGCTATTCATGTCTATATAAATCTGTTTTTTTGGGATGCGATAGACACCTGAATAATACATCACCATAGTTTCTTTAGTATCTACAATACATTTAAATTGATTTCATCAAAGTATTATATACCATGCGCAGTGTTTCCTCCATTCAAGATGTAACTCATGTTCGGATATTTTGCAAATATCCCAAAAATCTCGTCAACTTTCAAAACTTTGAAAAATTGATAATCCCCCATGCTTAAACCTAATTGTCGTGGAATACTTGACTCGTAAATGATCTCCAAATCTGAGCAAGTGCCGTTGCAAGTTCGATCGGGACAGCTCTTGCATGACCGAACTTGATAGAGGTCCTACAAACAATATTCTATTTGAACACATTTTTGGCAAACCTCGTATTACTAGTCATTCAATGACGATTCACTTCAATATCTTTGATTTTTTCCTTCATGGCGGGAGTAGCATCGCTGGCAAAGCTCTTGAAGGTATCCAAAATTGGTCTGTATCCAGTGCATCTGCAAAGGTTACTTGCAAAGGAGTTTTCAATCTCCTGCATTGTTCTTTTTCCGCTCCGCGTGAGACTATTTCAGATTCCACACAAAAATATAAACAAGTTTAAGAGCAACTCGCACTCGGTAGTAATACACATCGCTATCAATCATTTGAATCCCTCTATCTTTACCTGTACATATGCATGATCCATCCAGGAGAGCAAAACCCGCACTGTGATCCGTTCATCCCAGCCAGAGTTGCTTGAAGTGTATGGTAGCCTGTTCTCCGATCACCCAAACCTTCCACAGTTGTGATCTTCCATCTACCACGATGAAAAATATATCGTTACGGTATGACTGATTCGAGAAAGTGAGTAAAGAATTTTTATACAAATGATTCTATTGTAGGAGCATTTTCATCAGTAAGAATCAAGGGGACTGTATTGGTTTACCCTGCTAATTCTTCATTGTACGAGAAGTACCAAGTTTCGACCGGGTCGCACTCCCGCTTCAACTAAATGCATGTCTTGCATCCATTAGTGTGAATTGTAAAAAGATGTGTCAATGTTCAAGCATGTTGAAAGTATTCATTTGTAATTTTAGCTTGACAAAGGCCGTATGACACGGCCAAAACGTTGCATTTCTCGTGCAATAAAGAGTTAGCAAAATAAACCGATACAGTCTCTTTGATTCTTAGTAAATGAAGGAATTTGAAAACGCCCAACCCATCGCAAAGATGAACCGGAACCAGACAAGAGTTGATAGATACGAAATGACCCATGATTTCTGCAGAAACGATGCAAGCGCCACAACCACCCTCTTGACACATCGCTTTCGTTCCCTTCAATTTCGCCTCTTCTCTGATGAAAGTGTTTAATGATGTCCCCGATTTCGTATCTTTGGAAACTGCAAAGAGATTTGGAGTGTCAAGAAATCAGAAAAGTTTATGTTGAGGAGAGAACAGTGAGATTTTGATCTATCGCTACTAGGAAAGTCGCTTGAACTATAAATTCAAGTTTTCGCGTCATTTATCGAGCAGTTTAATGTCATCGCTATTTTTCCGAAATAAACATTTTGATGACGGAGTCAACTTAAAGACAGGAACACGATGCGCCGTTGAACGTCCGAACTAATGACTCGGCTTGTAAAATCAGTTTCGGGGTTTTCGGATTCTCAAACTATACTTTGTTACCGAGAAATGAATTACTTGGAGGACTTGATTGGATTCGATTTGACCGGATCACTACGCAATGATCGTAAAAATCTATCTGTGACCCACCGCGTGACATAGGAACTGATGGTTAACCTATCAAAGTAATTCTTTCCGAGAAGGTACATCAGGAGGAAGTATTCGCAGAAATTCTCAGGTTTGGTTCCTTTCTCTCTTATATTTTGAAGCAGTTTTGTATACCTATAAGGAATCTGTGGTATATATTGCAGTGACATGCGTAAAACTGGATGAAATATAGTTTTAGAGAGGATAGGATATTGACTGAATGGATATCACAGCCCCTCTTAGGTATATATCTGTTTTTTTTTATTCTCACTTGAAAATTGAACACCCAGATACATAACTTAGAGTCATTGGAATATCTTGCGTTGGAAATTTTTCTGAATATTTTTAATATGATTCCCAACAGATTGTCACAAGGGTTCGTAGAATGGACGAGTGGACCGTGACATAAGAAATGAAGAAGCTTCAATGAATGTGTTCTGAAAACTGATGATGACATCGATCTGACTTCCTCGTCCAACGTTACGTCAAAATGCACAGGTCACCCCGAAAAATTTCCCTAACGATTGGTCGAAATCTCACTACCCCTTCCCTTGAATTTACTCAAGCGTCAATCACCTGTGTACATCCTTTCATTGATGGTTATTTGGATGGATGCATCGTCGGTTTTAGTAATTTTCTTCTCATTGATCCTGCGGATACAAAAGATTCCTGAGAGATTCTTCCAGCATAATCATAAAATTTGTAAAGACTTCGACGCGAAGTCTCTCCGGGCGTGGATTACCGCTCTGTGGTTCATCTGGAGATCATGGCAACGTAGTTATCCTACATTATGCAAATTTCCCTTGCCAAGCGCCGTTCCCGTCTATATGAGTAAATATTCTCGTAGGCTAATGTGTTTGTTTTTTGGGTTTCAAACGTGAATATTTCGCTTCGGGGCGCTCTCAAGCTGCGGTCATTCGCGTACGCGAATTTAGATCTGCTCGGTCATGATATCTAGGGGAATTTGCGTACGCGAATCTGGGCCTTTCTCATTCACGAATATCGTCTGCGTAGCCAAACCTCTCTTCATATTCTAAATTGCACCATTACGCAGAACAATTTTGGTTGAGATTGGTGACTCAGATCTCTGGGGCTCCTCTTGTTTGATGAATGTCGTGACGAATGGACTCGACGGCTATACGATCCATCTCGTCGATGATTTTGTGGAACAAAACATTGGGGGGAGAGGATACCTTGGTCATCTCTTAGCTGGCCGAAAGCTTCTTCCTTTAAAATCATCTTGATGCTACGATTTCGAGAGAATTCCCTAAGAAAGTAGTCTAATTGTAAGTTCTTGAACTTCATGCCAAAAAAAAATTATCTCTTTTCCGAGGTGCAGAGTGAAAGGTTCGTGGGATCTACTCATATACGCGTTGGGCAATAGATGAGATATTATTTTGAGAGAAGAATTCACGTTCTGATCTAGATTGTTTCCAAACTGACACGAAGAATATAAAAGCTTTCTCAGACGTGTGATACCAGCAGACACTTCCAGAAAAACGTGTTTTGTTGTCTGTTACCAATTTTATGTGCATCTTGCATAGAACAAAAATGTTCGTCGACAAGTTCCTTGAACAACAACACCACATCACGGATCAAATTCCGAGCACGTAATGTATATTTGAATTAGCTATAATCAATAGCTGTGTGTTTATAGCTTAGTAGTTCCCAGATATAAAAAAACCACAGAACGCTTCGCCGAGGTCAAAATATCAAACGCTGCCGGAATCAAAATTCGAGTGTAAACGAAGGGATGAAATTTTGAGCCTCCAAAAAGACCGATGATGCATGGTTTGCATTCCCAAACTAAAAAGAGTAGTAATATCATGGATTAGATGTCCAAATCTTCGTAATCTTATATCCTTGATCACGCATTTTTGGAACAATGGGTATAGAGGGACATCTAAATTTTGAAAATACAAGAATGAAAATGACAAATAGACTACAGCAAGATCCCGCAGTAGTCACGTTCCCAAAATGAACCACGAACACGGGAATATCGCTAATATGATGGTAGAGGGAGAGACGAATAAAAGAGTAGGATCAAATTGAGTATGTCATCCATATCTGAAATTGATACGAATGAGCATGGGGACGGATCATTTATCCCTCTTTCGAAGGAGCTCATACTAGGTCTGGCTATTCGACACCAAGTTTCTCGTTTACGCGATGTAGGATAATAAGTTCTCGAACTCGAGTATGAAATGGATCCTCCGCAAAAGTTCCTCATAGTATCTGGGAAAATTAACTAGTTCATCAGTGGATATGAGACAATTGTCATGAAAACCACAAGGATTCAAACCCACGGCTATTAAAGTGAAGATTCAGAAATATGCACGTACCTGGGGCTCGGATCGTTGCGCGAGATCGAAATCATACCATCGACTTGATCGTGATTCGATGTCTGGTCAGTAAAAGTGTCAGATTTGCAGTTGAGATTGGCTGACCGTGTGAAATTCTTTGAGAAATTATCAATATCGATATTGTGAGCCATGGCTCTACATATGCCTTTCTAAGATACGATCGTCAGAATGTCAGACTTGCACTCACAAAGAAATATTACGCAGTTCGAAAAATGGCACGTGTGGCACATGAGTAGATAGTCGCTCACATAACCAGTAATGTCATGCTTGTCACAATTACGCATAATCCATAAGTACAATCACTGCATAATCCGCCAGTACGCCTACTCACGAATACACATACGCCAAAGAACATACGCACTTGATATTGTGATTAGTGAGAGGTAGATTACGAGCTTAGCTTTGATTCGCCGGGTGGTAGCCTTTGCTGCGTGATTCATTTCGAGTCATTTTATTCCTGACACGAGCGATCAATAATGCGCTTCATAGAATGCCTATGAGGAAGAAATCTCACTCTCTGAGTCCAAATATGGTCCGGGTTTAATTGATGAACTGGTCTGACAGATCAACACCTCGTATTACGCATTAGCCAACTTACTTATGTTGCAGGGAATGTCGCAAATCCGGTATCGCAGAGAAAGTACGCGTGATGCACATCTCGAGACAGACGAGTGAGAAAAAGGGATTGATTTGCTGGTTTGCTATCGTCATGAAATTTTAATGGATAATGATAGTACCCAATCATGATACATAAAATTTGACAAGTGATGAGTAACGAATCACCTCTCTTTGGATTTGAACAATGCTGCACGTCAATCAATGATGTGCCTTCGAAGAGTGAAACATCCCTCCCTTCTAATCAATACTGACAAGAAGAGGCTCTGAACTCCGAATCACGGATTTGGCTGAAACTTCAGGAATAGTTTCCCTTTGGTGCCAAAAGATCGAATCCAAAGCCACAATGTTTAACGCTCAAGCACTTCTGAGTCACAGCTCAGAATATTATACTGCCCATAAAGGCCAATGTTATAAATTGATATCTATAGATTTACTTTCAATGCTAACTCCATAAGCTGTAGTTTAAGAGTACTCGAGCCTTAGACTGCGTGCCTTTAGATTCCATCTTTCGGCACCAAAAAGACACTATTCCCACAGTTTCAGCCGAATCCGTGATCTGAAGTTGTGACCCACTCTTAGTGAGATTCAGTTGATGGCTTTCCCATTCACGATTGTTCTCCTGAATTTCGATGGATTTTCGCGATGAGGATGATCTCTCAATAAAATTTCAATCATGATAATCACATCTTGCTTCGAATTCAGCATTGTGATTCAAGAGGAAGCTGCCTTCTTTCTTGTTCCGAATAACTCCAGGATAATTCTCGCGCTGCAACCGTATTTTATTATGTGAGTGAAGTTTCGATCGATCATGGATCGATAATGGATCTACACGTAATTTCGTAGGAAATTTCCTCGTGAACACGATACACTACTCAAAATTCAGGTCCGACCTCTCTGAGAGTCGGAAAAACCACTTTTAGGTCAAAATTAATTTCTTTCTCGGAGGTTATGTTTCGGATCCCCTTGAAAATTGGACGAGGGTATTTCGTACGTTGAATTACATGTCTAGGAATTTTTTCAAACAGATAGATTGCTGGGAGGGACCGGAAACGATAGTCAAAGTGGGCCGGAAATGAGCTTTTGATTTTTTACTCGGAGGTTATGTTTTGGATCCCCTTGAAAATTGCACTAGTGTGTTTCGTATGTTGGATAACATGTCTAGGAATTTTTTGAGACGGATCGATTACTGGGAGGACCCAGAAACGATAGTGAGATTGGGGCAAAAGTACGTTTTTAATTTCTCACTCGGAGGTTATGTCTCGGATCCCCTTCAAAATAGCACGAGATTGTCTCCAATGGCGAATTCCATGTCTCGAAATTTTTTGAGACGAATTCATTACTGGGAGGACTCCGGAACGATGGTAAAAGTTGGCCAGGAATGAGTTTTTGATTTTTCACTCAAAGGTTATGTCCCAGATCCCCTTAAAAGCTGCACGAGGGTGTTTTGTACGTTGAATTACATGTCTAGGAATTTTTTTAGACGGATCGACTGCTGGGAGGAATCGGAAACGATAGTAAGAGTGGGCCGGAAATGAGCTTTTGATTTTTTACTCGGAGGTTATATCTTGGATCCCCTTGAAAATTGCACTAGTGTATTTCATATGTTGGATTTCACGTCTAGGAATTTTTGTAGACGGATCAATTACTGGGAGCACCCGGAAACGATAGTGAGATTGGGCCAAAGAAACGTTTTTAATTTTTCACTCGGAGGTTATGTCTCGGATCCCCTTCGAAATAGCACGAGATTGTGTTCAATGGAGAATGCTATGTCTCAGAATTTTTTTGGAACGAATTCATTACTGGGAGGACTCCGGAACGATAGTAAAAGTGGGCCAGGGATGAGTTTTTGATTTTTTACTCAGGTTACGTCTCGGATTCCCTTGAAAAATACACGAGGGTGTTTTGTATAACGAATCACATGTGTAGGGATCCCAAGTAAAGAATTCGTCTGAGAAAAATTTCAGCCAAGTAATTCAGGATACAATACTCTTTTTTGTGAGCTCCAAGGGTACCCAATACATAACCTGCGGGAACAATGCGATAGTATACTTCGCACTGGAGCGCGTGCAGATGATTTTGGCACGAGGAGCCGATTGTACGCCGAGCGAAGCGAGGGCTACAAGGTCCTCGTGCCAAAATAAGCTACGCAAGTGAAGTGCGGGTACTATTTTTCTACCCTAGGGCGCAAAAACGCCAATTTTGTGACCCGCGCTGGGAGCAAAACTGGCGGTTTGCGCGGCCTCGGTGGAAAAAAATTATTCTTAGCCCAATCTCGATATCGAGCTCGGATCCTCCCAGCAATCGAACCATCTCAGGAGATTCTCATACGTGTAATTCAACATACAAAGCATTTTTTGCGTGTTCCAAAGGGATCGAAGACATAACCTGTGAGTAAAAAATCGAATACTCATTCCTGGCCAACTTCAGCTATTCGGGATTTCCCGAATGATGAATTCAACCGAAAAAAACTCTGAGACATCGAATTTCCCATGAAAAACGATCTTATTTCATTTCGAGGAGGATCCAGAACTTAACCTCCGAGTGAACAGGTAGAAACTTATTTTTGGCCCAGTCTCACTATCGTCCCCGGGTTCTATCAATAATCAATTTATCTCGAAAAATACTCATACGTGTGCTTCATAATGCAAAAAAATTTTTACGGATTCCAAGGGGAACCGAAACATAACCTCCGAGTGAAAAATCGAAAACTCATTCCTGGCCCACTTTTACTATCATTCCGGAGTCTTCCTTGTAAAAAATTCGTCCCAAAAAATCCTCAACATGGTATCCATCATCAGAGACAATCTTGTGCTATTTTGAAGGGGATCTAAGATATAACCTCCGAGTGAGAAATTAAAAACGTATTTTTGGCCCAATCTCACTATTGTTTCTGGGTCCTCCTAGTAATCGATCCGTCTCAAAAAATTCCTAGACATGTTATCCAACATACGAAACACACTAGTGCAATTTTCAAGGGGATCCAAAACGTAACCTCCGAGTAAAAAATCAAAAGCTCATTCCCGGCCCACTTTGACTATCGTTTCCGGTTCCTCCCAGCAATCTATCTGGCTAAAAAAATTCCTAGACATGTAATTTAACGTACGAAATGCCCTCGTCCAACTTTCAAGGGGATCCGAAACATAACCTCCGAGAAAGAAATTAATTTTGACCAAAAAGTGGTTTTTCCGACTCTTAGAGAGGTCGGACTTAAATTTTGAGTAGTGTATCGTGTTCACGAGGAAATTTCCTACGAAATTACGTACATATCAAAAATCGATCCATGTTCGATCAAAACTCCACCCACATATTTTATTTCGCTCACATTGAAATTGATTACAGGATGATAAACGGGTCAGAAAGGAAACGTCAAATCTTAAATGATGGACGAAGATGTCGTCAAGATTCTGTCCTTTGTAGGGCGCGTTCGCCGGATGCGCCATTCTTTAATTTTTTTAAATTTTCATCTTCTGACATTTGGAATGAGATTTGTTGCACACTCTGTTTCGACTCATTACAGAGGTCTCATTTCTCATTTGTAAAGTGTTTACCCCGCTTTTTCCATTCAGAGAAAAGTTTTCCTACGTTTCCTCGAAGGAGTTGTAATTTTTACTTTTGATATTTGTTGATTCACCCAGACATTTGCCATCATATTCATCCCCAGAACAGTATGAGTAATAGTGATTCTCATCGTATCCACTTTATTCATTCTCATCGTATTTACGTTCCTTAAATTGAATGAAGCACGATCTCTCCTTCTCATGATTTATAAAATTTCTACCGTATAAAACTTCGTTTACCAGGTTCGGCGTGTTCTAATTTGATCCTGCCAACATATCTTGGAAGAATAAATAAGAGTGAACTCGAATTTTTCAGAAAGTCTCCGGACTACTACAAAATAACTGTTAGTATCTTGATAGTTGAGTGGATTGAGTTCAAATTATCCTCAACCACATTGTTTCATAAATAATATCATAGTTTCTCACATGCGACGAATCTTAGTAATGTAATTAGTTGATCGAATGAAATCTCTAGCGGATGTAAACGATACTATGATCCATCTGACTATCGTGTCATCTTGTCCTTGAGTGAATTTGAATGATATTCAAATAAGGATAAACCAACAATCATTCAATATTTATAATTGGATTTAAATGGATCGGGAAAATGTCATCTTCTAAAATTTTTGGACGATGTCCTCCTTTAACTCCTCTTGCAATATCTATTCGAGCTCTCCCCTTCAAACTAAATGAACGTTTCATTAAAGTAAATGAATTTTTTGATGGTGAAGATGAGTATCGCAGAATATCAATGTAACTCAAAAGCAATTCTTTTTTGATAGGTATGAAAATAGGAGAGGAGAAATATCTCCAACAAAGATATAAAATTATAATATGAATCCATCAATGATGATCGAAGTGATCAATCATCTCAATCAGATCTTACGATACATAATCAACACAGAATTATTCGGTAAATTAGAAGGTTATTCATTCATCATCGAATGCGGACAATCAATCCCCCCGCAGATAACTCTATTTTTGCAAAAGTGTGACAGGAAACATGAGTTTCATAACTCTTTAGAGAGTTTCGATCATACCTGGAAATTTCCACTTCTCCTAAATTCCTCAGAACATAGATGTGTGAAATATATCACGAGAAAACGATGAGCATTGTCGCAAAAACAATCGAATAATTTCCAAAATCATAATATCATGTTCATGATATATGAATGAAGTTTGAATATACCTGAAATTTATGAACATTCATCAACATTCAATAAATGAAAATGATGTTCAATATTATTGGAGTAAAATTCCATAAACTGTCTT
This sequence comes from Eretmocerus eremicus, assembly GCA_030522705.1. Taxonomy (NCBI): domain Eukaryota; kingdom Metazoa; phylum Arthropoda; class Insecta; order Hymenoptera; family Aphelinidae; genus Eretmocerus; species Eretmocerus eremicus. Next base: position 17,081 of record JAPYYZ010000803.1, read on the forward strand.
GGTCGGTTGTCAAAAATATTAAACCTGCATCAAGATTCAGTTCATCGATCGGTGATCCTAAAACAATAGGTACATAATTCTCTCTACTATGCAATTTCTTGAGAGGAAGTAAATAAATTTGTTGGGAATTGTTCCGTTACTCTTAAGAATTGTATCGTCGTTTTCAATAAGCCACACAAAAAAAAAGTTCTGACCTAACTCGCAGACCTTGATACCTTTGTATTTTTGTGGTCGCTGAATCCTGGCCCCAGCACGTCGAGATTTTGACATAACCTCAAAAAACCAAGATTTCACGAGAGAGCTCGGAGCTGGTAATCAGACCACACTAACTCAGTGTTCTTTCACTATTTTCATATTTTTTGGGTCGCTGAGTGAAGCATTATATATTAAAATCCCATTTTTTCATGAACAAAATGGACATTTTCCCTGCTAAAGAGAGATGTTAATATTGCCAGATTAGACTGGACAGACTCAGAATATGGGAACAAGTTCCTCCTCTCGAACAGGGAATAACGTATGCTCAATGACACACCTAGGTTGGATAATGTAATGTTATTCATCCAAAACATGGATTGAATTCGTCATATCAAGATCAAGTTCCCCGGAGAGAATTCATACAGTATATACTTTTTTTCCCCATGTTCTACAGTGATATCAGTATTGAGCAGAAGATTGTATAATCTAATGACATAATAGTAACAAATTAATGCAAATACATAAACTTGAGACTCGCAAAGGAATTCATATATACACAAAATTCGTCACAAATTCTATCCCGGTACTATAATAAAGATCAAGTCAAAATTTACTGTTTTTTGGAGGTATAACGTTCTCTCAGAATCCTGAAAAGAATGATCGCAATTGAGTCCACGTCTTCCCTGGTCTGGGTTAGGAAATTTCCCCAAATTTTGAGGATGTGCACTGACTTTCCATGAGGTCTACAATTATATATATTCCTATTTCAAGGTTTGAGTCATGGAACAATTCGTCTCCAAAATTCATAACAAAGACGAATAGAAACTGGAGTTGATTCATGCAATATGCTGGTTTTCAACAATGAGAAATGGAAGTTTTTGAAGAATTACAATTCACATTTTATGATTTCTAAATTGAAAATTTGTTATCGTTGTAACTGTGCTTCTACTTGATGAGATGATTCTCAACATATGTATGTACTTGTCTAAAGATGTTATATATGGTAGAGATGTAGAAGTTAAATAATTCAGTGAAATTTACAATATGAATGTATTTGTCCATCTAAAAAATTCAAGCATCGTTTTACCATTTCATAATTCTGAATCTAAAGAAAATTTGAGAATGATTTTTCGAGGAAGTTATGATTCAGGACATTACAACGTGTGACGTGGGAATTGATATTCCCAGTCCAAACTATTTACTTCATGGGACTCCGGCCGAAAAATCACAAGTCTCGCGCGCGAACGGCGATACGCCAAGTGAATTCTCCGCAGCACAGCTTTCCTCGTTCACGGCCGACCTAC
>JAPYYZ010000804.1:0-17872 GCA_030522705.1 Eretmocerus eremicus
ATGACTCAGAACCATTTTGTCGTATAGGCCTTTCGCTTGACTCACTTTGAAGCTCTGATCATAAACTTTCAAATGCATTATAGCTAGCTTCTGACCGATGAATCAGCTTTGAGCGATATGAGATGGAAAAAGGTCCATGTTCCCCAGTTTGAATCGTGTGTGGATGGAGTGAATGGACGGCCATCTAGCGCTCATTCTTGTATAACCCGCTACGACTGCGTAGAATTAGAAATCTTAATCGGATCAACTGTGCATTATTCCGGGATTGATTTTGGAACTCGTATGTATAAAGAATCGGATTGCAAAAAGTTCGACAATACGCACCTCGATTTGCACAAGTTCCGTCTCGTATACTCTAATCAGTCATTGAAATATGACATCTTTCTGCTGAAAGTGCGTTTCATCCATATGTTTGAAATCTAGTAGGCCGTAGATCTAAACTGCTCATATTTTCTTCTGTCGCGCCAGACGCATAATTCTTCGAGTTTGGAAAACTTTGCGAGTGTATCTTACTACTGCCACGCGAAGTTGAAGACTACTTATTATTTATATTTTCTCATTGGTCTCATTTTATCATCTTGCAGTCATGTATTTAGAGGAGCCAGCGTCATCAGAAGTATGTTTTCCGAACTCTCTGAGAAACATCAATCAACACAGTGAAGCTGATAAATTGCATATTCTGCGAGATATTTTGAAATTCGTAACCACGGTCGATTTTTGTTGATTCTTCATGTTCTAGAGGGAGAGGGAACTATTCATTTGAGCTTATCCGGTCATTCAACAGACCAACATTTTCAGTCAGCCTTCGTGGATGTTTCCTATTTCAGATGGAATTCATGAACAGATTCATCATCCTCATTCCAATATTGTCAATTTGATATGATTTAATAGAATCATTCACTATTAAACTCGGGGTGTAAAAATGGAACTAGGAACCAGGTCTCAATCGAACGAGTACGGATGAAGGATGACACCAAAACTCTCAACATTTGAAACTCCCACAGCCAGTAGCTAGAGTGGCCTCATTCAAGACCATAGTGATGATCCAATATCTATAATCGATAATGGAGATACGATTAACCACGTAGAATCGTTTTCTATGCAACCTTGACCAACCAAATCACTACAGTTCTCTGCTTGAGCCAAGGATATAATTGATATCTGCATCAGTCGTCATGATTTCCTTTGCAACTTGGTCATTCATTCTGGATATCGATGGCCAAGACTAATTTACTGCACATATCATCTGTTCTCTACCAATCTCCTTTGAAACATTACTAAGTCTTTGAATATTCTCGCAACAGCTCACTCGCACCAGTCGCCAGGCTCGAGGCATCCGTCCGCATCCGCCCGCCCGTCGTGTTCCGCGGGCACGTCCTGTCCCCAGCCACAAAAAAGGCCGCACTCGAAACCCAACAGTCCCGTGCAGGACTACTACGACAAACAATTCCAAAACAGCTCGATGACGCGGCGACCTCAAATCGGCATGGATTCGGGCTATCACGAAAAAAGGCCCGAGGAGGATCGGCAGCACAGCAGTGGCGGTGGCTATCATCACTACAGCTATCACCAGGGCTACAAGGACAAGGTGTCGAGCTCGCAAAACGCCCTGTTGGTCAGGGTGCCCAGCAAAAATAGCCAGCATAGTCCTGGATCGTCGAGCAAGAACCAATACCCTCACAGTTCTATTGACCCGTACTTGGATGAGGAAGAGGTCAAAACCGACGATCAGGCGCAAGATCTCAGTGTACAGGAGACCGTCCACAGGCCGAGTATCAACTCGCTTGACGATGACGTGAGAGATTATTTTTGAGCTTTGGGGGAAAAGGCCGGTATCGCTTGTCAGTTTCTTACTCTCCACGCGTCTCACTGATTATTCTCTTCTCACTTCCGTTGTGATAACGCTGACGTGATGTGACACTGATAGTTACACTTGAAGCACATCTTTTTTCTGTGCTCAGCGCTGAGATAAGATATACCGAAATTCTTTAGGGTAAACCCAATGATTTGAATCTTACCTTCATGCAAATGATCAAGGTTGGACTCGACTATCATATTGCGGATTCTGTGGCAGGATTTATACTTTTCACGTTATAATTGGATGGAATGAAATTCTGTGTTAGTCTCTTATACTGTTTGTGAACACCGTCTGGACGATTTTCCGATGAATGATAGTGGTGACTGGAGAGATACGGTATTATTGCTTATTGACTCAAATAAAATTTTTGTATATTTTCCATTGACTGAAAATGAAGAAAACCAATTGGCAAAAACGATACCCATTTTTCCTGCATAAGAACAAAACTGATGTAAGATTCTTCGAGAATTACTCTCACATATTCCAAAAACTAATCTCTGTGTTCACATGAGTTTGGGAAGCGATCACAAACATTCATTTGAGTCATGATACTAATATTCGAAATCCTAAACCTTGAATTCTTGTTGGTTTTATTCGTGTCAATCATTCCCTTGAATGAGTATAACTTGTGACATTCATGAACGATTATTATCATAATGATCCCGCAAATTCATCATAAAAGTGATTGCTATTGTTGGAAAATGGATGCTCATAACAACAGAAATGAAAATATTGAACACCATTCATGATTCGTTGTCCCCGTGTGATCAGAAAAAATTGTTCAAATTTCAAGCATTCGGTGCTAATCCTTATATTGCTGATTCATCTTTTGTTGAAATCAAACATTTAACTCTTGATACGGAAATTTCGAGATATGTGAACGAATGAGATTGCAAGCCACTTTAACCCATGATGAGTCAATCAAAGGAGTTGGAAAGTACATCGTTGAAGGAGAATGATTTAACCACGATCATTTTTGCAGGAAACCTCCGATAAGGTCAATAACATAAACTACATTCATGCGGACCGACCTCAGTGGGCAACAAAGCCAGCTTCGTCCCATTCGAAGCCTGAATACGCAAAGCCGTATTTCTCAGTCAAAATAAGTTCAACGAGCTCCACGACAAGTACGACTACGCGGAGACCTTCTCACACAATAAAGTCAGCGACAACGCCTGCATCAACCTCATATTATCATGGTCAGTCCACCAGGTATGCGTCTTTCCAATTCAGCTCGCGAAGTCAACGGCAGGGTTTCTCTCCATCAATGAATTAATGGAACAAACCGCCTTGATCTGATATCCAGGGAATTATCAATACTCTTTAAATTTGTTCGAGTGACTCCGAGTAGATTCGACTCGTTTACTGCACGACTCGAACATCGAGTAGTGCAGTATTCACTCCGAACGAGTAACAAGTCACTCCAACAGATTTAGATAGTAAGTTTCGTGTTTTGATAGAAGATGAAGTTAATTTTCATCAATGTTGAGAAGTGCCAGTAACATTCTACTTTGAATCACAATCGTTGTATATACACATCATGTGCATTTAGGAGAGGGCTTGTATAACCTTTCCCGATTGGAGCCCTGTCTGATTAAGCTTCCGCATTTTCCATTTTGACCATCACATTTGGGAGAACTTACTGAAAATTAGTTATTGGTGAAAGTTTAAGAACGGTTCTCATGATTCATTGCACCAAAGCATGCCTCAAAAATTGAGCTAAGATTTTCAGGACATAGGGCGTTTCTCAGAGATGATAGCGTTCATCATCGGCTCATCCTAAAGTATAATATTTGTCAATTCCAATCGAACTGCCGTGCTCGAGGAACAGAAGGTCAACCATGTTTGAATGTCATCAACGTCAATGGATTTAATGAGTTGAAAGCAGATTACTTCAATGACATTTAGTAATAAATGGTAGAGAAATTTTTTGTCATGCATTGCTCTAATAATCACAAATTAGAGTGGTTGAGTCTTTATCAAGTGTTGGACAGATACGTAAAAACGATATCTCATAATTCATATCACATCGGTGAATACTGTTCATCTATATTTTAGTAATTAATTTTTTTTTTAGACTTTTACCGAGTAGCGTGAGAGAAAGCGAGTCGGACAACTCTTTTGTTGAAAACCTTGAGAATCAATATCACTAACGGAGTATCAGCTGAACTTGGACACTTAGGATGCTCACAAATATTGTAAAAAGCGATTCTTTGCCTCTGTCGTTAAGGTGGTCCACTCGGCAAGACAGAGAGGGAAAACATGTGTGCAAGAGAGACACATTCCACCATGGATTTACAATGCCCCCTCACCCCTCGAGTCACTTTTGTCGAATTTTCAACGAATTAGTCGAAACAACATTTAAACAAATTGCAATATCTCCTAAACAGGACAGATAATTTATATGAAATGTTGCAGAGGTATTTGTCTTGCAAAGATCAACGAGCACGCATTTTTCTGGATCTTATTATGTAATTCTTCTGAAGAAAATTCTTATCTTCCCCGTAATAATTTCAAATTTTCTATATTGATAACTCGATTCACAGACGGCTGAAAATTCTGAAAGAAAATTCTAAATTTTTCCAAATCTTTCAATACTTCGAAAATGCAGAGTTTAAGAGTATTTCTGTTTATATTCATTGCAACGAGTGAACTACATTAATATTTCATAAGCCCCAAAGTCGTCACGGAGGAAATTTTCAATAAAGCTCACAAATCGTGTAAATCAGATGAAACGTATCGTTTAGACGTCACTTAGCTCTCAATAATTGTAGCGCAGCTGGATCCATGCCGCAGACGGCGCATTGGCAGGTGACGACGGAGCCGGCCTTCATCACGAAGCACAAACCGATGGCCGCGGCGCTGTCGCTGTCACATCGCCCGGAAAGTGATGCTTGGCCCGCGCAGCACAAACCCCATTGGGACGACTCTGAGCGCCCGAGCTACAAGCCCTCCGAGACTCAAGAGGTACCTCCATACGTCAAATTGTCGTTACTCAACATCCTTCGGTGCGCGAGCTCGGAAACATTCGCGGGAGAGAATTTACGTGACCGTAATTGAAATGAACGATCCCACTGTGCTCACCCTCGCGAGATTGAATACGATTGAGCGTTCGATAAATCATCGTCTGTTGAGGTAGAGCACCTACCTGAACAGACGATGCTCTTCACGCCGAGATGGATCGATTGTCTCGATAGAATTCGTTGATATGGTTATGGAAAAAGAGAGGGTGCTGTGGTATTTTTCGTATCCATTAGAGCATCAGCTGCACCTAAATCGTCTGATGGGAAGTAAATCCTGTGGAAGTACGATTTTTATTTGGAAATCTGAAATTCTTTCCATACATTTCGTCGATCAAATTCATCGTTTTTGTCAGGCATTGGTCATTTTCTTCATCCCGATAATAGTCGCGGACTAAAACAATGAAAAAAGCCCATATTTTTCTGCAATAATTCTTATCAATCAAGTATATTATAAAGAGTTTGAGATTTTCGATCATTAAATTCCCAGCTTGAAATATCAGAGCCTATGAATTGGACATAATTTTTGCTTGTTTTACTGATGATGTTTTTATACCTGGGCTCTGAGATGTGTGGTCGTCGGATGTAAACTACGTTAGACGCTATTTGGAGATGCCTTGAAATTCATGGTGATCTAATGATTCCTCCAAAAAGTTGCAGGGGATCTCAAAAATTATGTCCGATCAATTCTGTCACGCGATCTATTAAAGCAAACGCCATGTTTACATCCCAAATTCCATAAGAACAACCTGAAAATCAGCAAGAGTAAAATTCTCCACAACAACGCAGAGTTGTAAGTTATTAGGCTAGAAGAAAGAAACAAAAATTATTGGGTGATGACACTTGTTCACAAATCGCAAAATATTGATCTCAATGGAATTTCTGACAAACGGGAGACAGATACAAAATGAGCATTGTGAGGCAATGTGATCCAAATCTCTTCTGTATTACGGATGGTCCTATATTTCAAGGATTTTGAAGTGAATCATGGAAGCTCCTCTCAAAGACTCAAGAGCATGTTCAAAATGACGACCTATTCATTGCTTCAAATCATGGGATTCCTACAAAAGTCTCGAGAAAGAGCATCTCAAGAACTCGAGAAAACTCAATAAGCCAGGCGAGAAATTCAATACACTTGTCAGGAGGAGTGCATCGGAATGACGTCAAGGGTTTCCCGCTATCGCGCAATATCTCACACCATCTCTCCTTTCGCTATGCCTGCAATAATACAGCTTCGCCTGTTCTGCTTCGAGGAGGCTGCCCATCTATATATCCCAACGCGCGGAAGGCTCCCGAGATTGCATAACAACGATTTTCCCGAGCAATTTCAGAGCGGAACCTGACGATTTTACTCTCCTCTCGTAAAACTCTCTAGCCTCTCGAGTAATAGCCGAATGCGTTAAAAATCAATCCACAAGCTGCAAAGTATCCTTCCCTCCAGGATTACAACCGCGTTCGAAAATCCCTCCCGACGCAATCTTCCGCCAGGCCGTAAAAGTGCAACGCGGAAAGCGCGTACACGAGTCTCAGTCTACGTCCGACAAGTCTACGACCTTATTAGGCCAACGGCCTTAATCGTAAACATTCACACCTTGCAACGACCAGCATCGTTATTACTTTCCAATCTCAAACGCGAAAAAGACGGTATAATTATTGCTCGCATCCTCGCATCGCAAGTTGCCAGTTGGACTTCGGACACTCCTCTGAGAAAATTGCTCTCCGCGTTCTTGCAAGGCCGTTCCACTTTTTGCCGTCTGCCTCGTGGCGAGAAGAATCCTCGCGATTCCGTAAAAGAAACGCGCGTTTTGCGGATGCATCGCGAGGCGAGATGTGCCCCACAGCCTAATTTTCTCGAGGCGGGATGACGCGACTTCGACCTGATCTACTGGTATGGGACGAGAGTCAGACGCGTTGAGCTTGCGTACAATTTTGCCGGCGATGCTCATTTCGACTTGAGAGATACTCGAGATTCGACTCGTGAAATATTTAGGGTGTACCAGAGAGGAACTTTGGAGGATTCGATCAAGCTCGAGATGGAGCACCGGCTCTGCACGGATTCGTAACTTTTCAAAGTCGTTATATGGGGAACGAATACTGCCACTGCTCTCGCTTGGAGCACTCAAAGTTTGGCAATAACACACGTTTGCTGACGCTAATCTGCTTGTTATAGTAGTTGCGAGTTGGGATTAGACTGATTCATCGCGGTGCGCGTGAGGCGCAGCGAGCAGATCCTACCCGGCGGTATACTCGCGTTGAAAGCCTCGAGATGAGCTTCGGCAACTTATTATTCAAGTGGAATGAGCTGACATCATGGAACGGAATGACATTTCAATCGAATATTTCGTATGCATATCTCAAAACCATCTTCATCTATGCTTCTGTTATGAATCAAGTTTGATAAGTGCACTGTCTTGCGACACGAGTGATACGGAATGGATTCATTGTGCTTTTTGATGGACGTCAAAAAGTCACCCTTGCACCTCAAAGCATCACGAATGAATCTACAACAACAGAAATAATGCTCGGAAGATGATTCAAGCGTGAATCGATAATTTGGCAAACAAACATATTTTTTGGAGAACCCATAAAGAATGTCGCGTATAATTTGAATTTGAACACAGCGTGTGAATAATAAGTAAAGATTCACATCGTCTTCGATAATGTTTTAATAAGGCCCCGCAAGTTTATGAGCTCAGTTTTGCACCTTTCTTCACAAAACTTTTTCTAGAAGAGAAATTTCCCGCAGGTTGCGGTATTCTTGAAGTAGTTTCTAATTATTTTGAAAATTTTATTCAAGTTCATTGAGCCCTGATAAACTCACCAATTTTTCAGTACGCCCCATTTTCAATTCTTACATATTTCCAAATGAAATCTCTTTTTTCTTTACTCTTGAATCTATCACTTGAAAACTGTGCAAAAATTTTTGGATTATCTCTTCAGGCTCTTCGATGGGTTGTCTCAAATTCCCTTTTTTACTCAATGCAAGCCCCCTTTTTGCTTTTTCAGCCCTTTGATTTTTGCCCTCTTACACTCACTGATCGTTTGAAAAATCCTTTTCCAAGAAAGTTCTCTGGATTGCATCGGATCTTATCGGGATTCGTTCCCATCCTATCGCTTGGCATCCGATGTTGTTATATGGTATCATAAAGAGCCCCATAAGAACCCACATGGTGCATCGTCTCTCTTTATCAAATTCTTCTTCCTGCACCACGTGTTATCCCATCTTATCACACGAGGACCCCATGGGATTCTATGGGATTCCATATGACTTCATGGGATAATATGATATCTCTTGGAACCGCACGTGACCTTGTGAGGTGCTAAGAAACTCTATGGGATCACGGAGAAACAGATACTGATAGGATTCCACTTGAACCCATGGAATGCCAAGGAAATTTTCTCAGCCACGGTTCCCAAAAATTACTACTTGCGATTGCTTTGAGAAAACCTGCTGCTAATCTCTTTTAGCAGCGTATTTTACTAGTTGTGATATTCTACTTGGATTCACCAAATTCAGTTTGCTTTCGGATGAGAGTCGAAGATAGCAGAGCTGCGCGCTCTTCCAGAAACATAACATCTGCGACTAATCTCACCCGCTGGGAACTCGATTTACAAACAAGATCCGTTTCATGCCAATTTTGATTAACAATATCACTAGCCTAGCCTGAATTTCACTGGAAAATAAAGAGTGAAAAGTCAGTATCTTTGGTTGAAATTTCACCCAAATGCGATTGAAACGAACGTTTCAAGAAATTCTTAGACAGTCGATTCGACCCTAAGAAATTTAGAGTACCACGTCGCCTCTCTACTTGCACATACTCAAATCCCAATGATTTCATAGAACAATTTTCATCAGAAGCCGCAATCGGCGCACTACGTGACAACGTCACACGCGGAACAGCCGTCAATGACTCGTCCCAGCAAAGACCCAACCACCACCTCGGCGACCATTATTACGTCCAGAACGACGACAACGACGAGCCGCCCCACGCTAGCTCCCAGCGCCAGTAGCAGTCAACTCGTGATTGGAGAAACTTCATCTCCGGTTTCGAGTATCGCGTCGACAACGACCTCGACAACGTCAATTCCAGCGACGAGAACGACGACCAAAGCGACGGCGACACCGTCCACGACGATTTCCTCGGCTCCGGCGAAATCGGGCTCGGTGTCGACCCTGCCCGCGGCGGCCGAGAGCCGAGACATGTCCTGCGGCGTGCCCTCTATGTCCCCTAGACCCGAGGTCAGGATCGTCGGCGGCAAGGAAGCGCCGTTCGGCAAGTGGCCGTGGCAAGTCTCGGTCAGGCGCACCTCCTTCTGGGGCTTCTCCAGCACCCACCGCTGCGGAGGAGCCGTCCTGAACGAGAACTGGATCGCCACCGCAGGCCATTGCGTAGACGAGTGAGTCTTGACTATTTGTCACAACACTATTATGTCTGTCACTTTCTCAATTCTACTCTCTATGCGTACTTACTTCAAAGCTTGAGACCTGAAAGGCCCTATCTCAATTCTTGAAAAAATGAAAAGCGCTATCTCCATGTGTATTTTTTAATGGAGATAAAGCTTTTTATTCCCTCAAAAATCTAGATAGGCATTTTTATGTGTCATGCATTGATTTGTAAACTCTACGCATCCGCGAAGTCAGAAGTCTTTTCTTTATTTTCGGTTATTTAACAACTTTTCATGAAGTCATGGTCGAAAAGAAGCTCAGTAAATTCTAGAAGAGTCCGGTGACCCTGATTGGGAACAGCAACTCCAAAATACTTCTGTACTCAAGACCAATCGTACAATCAGAACTTTCAATACTTCTGTCTCCTTGTTTTCCAAATTAGTCGTAATGGATTCAATCCCAGCTGGAATTCTAACGGAATCAGATAATCAGATTGCGTCATCTGCGGATACTGGAACTAAGTTCTGGACTATGTTACGGGAAGAGTCTCAGTCATCTTTTCAATTTTCAGTTTGCTGACCAAGCAAGTTCGGATACGCGTGGGAGAATACGACTTCTCGTCGGTTCGCGAGCGACTGCCTTACGTGGAGAAGGGCATCTCTAAGAAGGTTGTGCATCCCAAATATAACTTCTTCACGTTCGAATATGATCTGGCACTGGTGAGGCTCGAGTCGCCGCTCAAGTTCACTGCTCACATATCTCCAATATGCTTGCCTGCGAGCGACGAGTCGCTCATCGGCGAAAGCGCTATGGTCACTGGCTGGGGAAGGCTCAGTGAAGATGGTGCGTTGCCCACTGTCCTCCAAGAGGTAAGAATTTCAATCACAAGCATTTTGGAGCATCAAACGAAGTTGGCCTGAAAATTGAGTTGTGCTATTCAGCTTCGTTTCATAGAGACGTATACGTGTCTTAGAACATATTTTTCATAAAGGAAGCAACTTCATTTGTTCATGATTTTGTAGATATTGATATTGCACTGAAAAGTAGAGGGTCAACCTTGCAGATCATGGATTTGGCCAAGGCATTGGGAATCATCTCGTTTCGGTGAGAAATGGAGATATCTCAGTGGGTTTAATGGCATAGGCCTTCGGTTCCGAGATATATCTATAGTCATGACTGTATTTCTTCATTTTTACTGAAACAAGACGAGTCTCAAAGCTTCGACCAAATCCCTTATCCGCAAGGTTAACCCCCATACTTGTGAATTTTCGATCGAACAGCTGTCCGAACGGCAGCTGTTTCCGAACAGCTCGGACTGATCTGAACAGCTCCAGGGTTTTCGGACAGATCTCCGCGGAGAGACTCCATGGGATCCTTTGTGACCTCATGGGATACTCAGGGACCCCGTGGGATTACATGTGAACATAAACTGACGGGATCTCGTATAGTTTCATGTAAGAGAAAGGATACTGCTAATCCTACTTAGCACGGTAGAATACAATAAAATATTGACTTTGGGAATTAGCCAGTCATACTCGTCAATACGTTTGAGACAATCAGCTTAAAGCACTATATAAGGTAGCATAATGGCTATGTTTGCATCAGGAGGTTCATAATGCGAGAAGATGAAGAAACTAATCACGACTCTCAACTTACTTCCAGGTATCTGTACCCATTGTCAGTAATGACAAATGCAAATCGATGTTCCTGAAAGCTGGGAGACATGAGTATATCCCTGAAATATTCTTGTGTGCTGGATATGAAAATGGTGGCCAAGATTCCTGCCAGGTATGAATACCATTTTTGATACAAGACCAATCACAGCGTTGTTTGCATGATCAAAATAGAAAACTTCACCATTATACTCGCCTATGATTTGTGGGATCGGTCTTCTTTCGCATGGCAATGGATTCATCAAAAAGAATCATAGCCCGCCAGGGTTGTTCTTTTGAAACGTTCAAAAGTGATTATTTTGCATTATTTTGACTTTTTTCGTAGTAAGTAGATTAGTTTCCTTCGAATCTTGAAGAAATGTATGAATAGGTTTTTACGCTGCATCGCGCAGAGTGCATCTCTTTTTTCTGATATTGACGGGTTCCTATCAGTCCTATAAGATTCTACAATATTTTTCTCATTCCTTCTCCATAACTCAAAGCTGGCTGGTTCTGTCGAAGCATATGTATAGTATCTTTTTTACATCTTCAAAAATGCCAGGAGGAGGTTTTCATGTTTCCTTCCGTAAAAAGCATCACATGCTTGCCTTTGGCTTATTTTTTGTACGAATCAAAGATCAGAAGTTCAATTCAGAAATAATCCATGAATTCTACAGGAAAGCGTTCACTGGGATTAAATTAATTTTTTTTTAAAGAAAGAAATTTTCATAAACTGTAAATCGTTTTCGTTAATTTCGCAGTTTTTTTTTATTAATCTATGCTCTTAGTGGGAGGTCTCATTGTTAGCAAACTCATTGACTCAAATGAAATAATTTCATTGCAGGGTGATTCCGGAGGCCCTTTGCAAGTTCGAGGGAAAAACGGACGCTACTTCTTGGCAGGCATCATAAGTTGGGGTATTGGCTGCGCCAAAGCCAATTTACCAGGAGTTTGTACCAGAATTTCGAAATTCGTACCCTGGATTTTGAAAAATGTCATATGAGAGCAATGATTGTTTATACGGAAATCCATGTCCGTAAATACCAATTTTGTAGATTCAAGGAAGTGACATGTTTTCCTAAATTTATAGAATGTCCCAAGTGAAAAATGTAATATATTGCGCGAAAAACTGTTCGCCAATTTTGCTGTGTCGGTCAAGCATCAAATCACTCACCAATATTGTTTATAATGCATTTTTGGTTATCGGACTATTGATTTTGAACGTATATAATTTACTGTACAAATGTGAGTTCCTCGAAAAATTACGAGTCCAAATTGCACTGGTAATCTCATCAGAGAGCAAGTTCGGTAGATGAGTTATAAGCCAATGTTACCTAAAAGATGCGACGTTACATGGTAAGTTTGTTACTAGGAATAAAGTACCAGGGTCACTAATCATGATCTGTAATCCTACAATATTCGTAAGGCGACCGTGTAATTTCCATGTGCTGTGAGAGATAGATGAGTTGTGTGAGCCATTGTAATATTTGAGGTGAATGAGTAGTGGCTGGAGCTCGCTCCTTGAACGATGAATGTATCATATTGGACTCTGATTGTGTTCAGCAAAATAGGTTGAATCAAATGAATTCTTGAAGATTCAAGCCAAATAATGAGTCTAACAGCTGATCTCTAAACTGTTTCATATGGGACCAGGGTTGGCTCAAAATAAGACAGCCCCCAGAGTCATCGAATGCATGCCTTTGTTATTCACATTTGCAACTGTAGAATGATTTTTGTACTCTAAGATAAATTTCAGATATCCTTTTGTAAATATTAGACATAGACGAGTATATCTTTTGAAATTTTTGAACTATCGGAAAAGCGTTGCTTCCTTACGAAGGAGGCACTCGAGATTTTCGATACTAGTCGCCACTTAAATATTTTGGTGGAATCTACTCTTGCAAAGTGAGGAAATTTTCATTAAAGTTTTTACCTCATAATTCATTGTAATATAGTCATGCGATTAATAATCACTATCCCCTGAGCTTTGTTCTGTTATAATGTAACATTGTACAGATTATAAATATTAATTAGTTACGATATTTTTATGGACTTCAAAAATGAAGGCCCAATTTTCTTATCGACATTTATTCGTATGTTACATTTTCCATAAATTTTGTACATAAAATAAATTACTCAGTTACATCAAAAATTCGTTTCCAATCTATGAAATATTCCTGAATCTAGTTTGTATACCTTTTTAACCTGTATTTGTTGACTTGCAGTCTTATCAACTACTCGTCGATAACTACAAATTTTCACCATGGTAGGCATTCACAGGGGCCAATTGGTTAACCACTGATGTCATCAGGATACGTCATCACATGTTTGAGAATGTTAAGAGACCTATGGATTATTAGTACCACAATCGGTCATATTTGATGTTATTTGTATGGTTTTCTACCTCATTATTGCTTTTGTTGTTTCCTTTTCTCAATAAGGTACCTGTACTCTCTAAACTTGAGAAATCTCTTTGAGTGAAATTTCACTCAAATTGAGTGGATTTTCACTCGAAGGGGCTTAGAGAGTACATACCCTCAAAGACCCATTAAAGCTCGTGGCAGTTCTGGCGTACTTCAATCTTTTCTAACGCACTTTAGCTCATTTTGAAAATTTCAAGATGAGCTAAAGTTTTTTCAACTTTGAGTAAGTTGGATTGAGTCATTCCAGTTTTACATGAGGTAGGTGTGTCTAATTCGCTTCCCTCCCTCCCTATTTTTGTGTCATGCACAATATCTAAAAGCCTCCGTCTTTCTCAACGTATTTTAGCTCATTTGAAAATCATTCCGAGACCTTTAAATTGAACGCGGGTGCGTCCAATTCCGACGACTCGACACTGAATTATTGCAGACACATTGAAAAATGATTTTTTCGAAGACCAAGAGAGGATGCGACTAGTTTGCCTTCATATGTATAAGAGGCCTGCCTTCATAGAAGTATATTGAACTTTCATGAATTCGTGATATTTTAGCCTCCAGGCATCCGGATTGGGCGTACATTAGCTCATCTTGCAACATTTTCCATATCAGTTCAAACGGTTTGAATCTGGTGGATCACTTGCACACTGCACTTTTTTTAAATACATTTATAAGGTCGGCCCAGAATGGAGTTTTGCAACTCTCAAAAGAGCAGTTTGCAAGTCAGATGAAGACAAAAAAAAAAGTCTAGTTATATCAAGACTGATCGTGTTCGTTTTTTTTGGCGTGACTTATGCTGGCCAGGAAAGAAAGTCAAAAGTGGCAAAAATCGGGTTTTATATTTTAAAGACTGCATGGATCATCTTGGATGAATCCAATACATTTGTTTTATCATTTTTAAATACAACAAACATCAGAAAAATGCGTGAGAAGTTCTACGAGTGCGTGTTTCCGAGATCTCGATTGCAGGTAAATCTGGCGCAGGGGGCATATTAGGCGCACTTAACCCGAAGATAAATTTTTTACGAGGCCGCAAGGGTGTGTACCCTTTGAAACCCACTCATCTACAGCATCTATTCTGCAACTTTCGCTATGCGCAGAATATTTCGGTTTATCGGAATATATCGTAGAGCTCATCAATAACCGTTCACAACGAGCTATAGTACGTCCCATTCCCATCATTCAAATTCAAGTTATGGCTGTTTTATGTAGATAAGGATTATTGTCCACTCATACCGAGTGTGTAAATTGCGTTTCTCCTCGTAAAGTCGCGATTACTCGGCTCTCAGACGTCCAAATTCAAGACGACAGTTTCAGGTTAGAATGATGAAAAAATATTTATACGAGAGTGAAAACTATAACCTAGATGGAAATCCTCACCCGGAGTTCCAAACGAGAATCAGGATCATATTAAGAAAGTCGTTTTAAATTGATATAATCATATTCGTGTTGCGGTCGCTAGAATAGAAATCTAATTTTCCGTCATTTCCAAGCAATAAAAATTTCAAAGATTCTTGGAAAGGCTTTTGAACGATATTTGATCTTCCCTTCTTGATCTTGAAACTTACACGACTTCAACAGGATATGGTCAGATTATACTTATTTGACGTGAAACGATTCAGGAATCTAATCTGTTATTCGGGACCAAAACTGTTCCAGAATGCAGAGTCGACGATCCACATTTCTTTTCATTAGAAAAGGAATGATTAGAAAAGTAATGATGATGAAATCTAGAGTATTCGATAGGAGAATCACATCATTTGTGTATCCATCCAAGGATCATCACGCAATAGAGACCATTCGAAAGAGACCATTTGAAACGTAAAAATCTTACACGATCAAATCGAAGGTACCAAGTCGAGTATCATGTCAGGGTTCTTGTCCAAACCATGAAAAAATTGAAAGAAAAACACAGCCTGGTGTACGGTGAGGAACGTGACATAATATAGTTCCGCAGAAAAGTAAAACCTGATTATATAGCTTAAGATTAGTACTCCAGTCACCAAATTTAACCGACAAGAGCGTGACAAAGTAGGTTGAAACCGCCAATCTATTAGAGTAGCAATAACCACTACTTTCTACATAATGTTGAATAAATCTTTCTTAATTTTTTCTACTAGAGTTTCTAATACCCCAGATTGGGGCTGTTTTGAAACCGCCAATCTATTGAGTAGCAATAACCACTACTTTCTACATAATGTTGAATAAACCTTTCTTAATTTTTTCTACTAGAGTTTCTAATACCCCAGATTGGGGCTGTTTTGGCATCTTCACGTTCTTCTCGATCCAATCTCTATACTTTGCCAAATTGACGTTGGCTGTCGGTACACCTGAGCAGCAAGATGGCACATAACTGTGAGATACGATTCCAATTTGGTAACCTTTGTACATTATGGGTCCGCCATCATCTCCGTCACAAGTGCATGATTTGTTAGTTTCTGTACAAATCAAAGAATGTTTGCCGTAAAGCGACAGACACTTATCAGGGGGGGTGACCAAAAGGTTGACCTCTGATAGAAAACGAGACTGCTTTTGACTCGTTCTAGCCCCCCAGCCCACACCTTGCACAAGGGCTCCGTCTACGATAGCACGCGGATACATCAATTTCACCGCGACAGCATTCCGGATGTTGTTTTTCAGCAAAACAAGAGCAATGTCGTCCGTGTAAATGTCGGAGTCTGAGTGCTTGATGTACTTCTCGATCCAGTACTTCTCGTTTCCGTAGTATAGATCCTTACTATTGACTCTCACAGAATACGGCCGATCTGGTAACATGCAATGATAGGCAGTGAGAATGAAACGTGGTGTGAGAATCGTACCGGGGCATTGGTATTCTCCAGTTTTATCGTAGAGTGCAACCATGTATGGATGGTCCTCGATTTGCACTTGCCGACGAGCCCCTAGTTGAGTCCCTAATCCGGTATTAGGTTTAGAAGTGGCCGTGTTGACTGCTCGGACATTATCTGTAAGTTCAGAACACTCATCAAGAGCTGGTGTATCTTCAAGATTCCTAAAACATGATTGAAAGATCGTGTTGAAATGCATTACGGCGAATCAGGTTGACTACCGAAATGCCGTTTTCATGCGTCAAAACGCCCAAGTGCTTTTGAGCGATCTGTAACTGCTTCATTGCCCACGCAAATAAGTAGCAGCAAGGTCCTTAACAACATATTCTTTCCTTGGTTTTCAAATGGTTATTTATCCTTGCAATATTTGAACAACCTCATTTCCAAAACCAAAGTGACTCAATGATTTTGAGCTAATTTCATATGCTAAAATGAAGAAACGCCCTAACATGTTGAAAACTGAAATTAAGCTATATCAAAATTAATCGAAAAAAGTCTGATTCTGAGATATAACATTTCTGACATTTGAATGTTGATTTTGAAAGCAGTGTTGTTCGAAACAACTTGATAGAAAAAAATGTCGTCAATTTGTTGCGAAATATGTCAACTGTTCGACAATATTGCCAGTTCTTCGATAATATCAACAATACCTTGACCATGTTTCTGGATAGGACTCGATAAGAGACAAATACGTCCCTTGAGAGCCGCTTGTGATTGCAAACATTTCGTCAAGGAATTGTATATTATTCTGGGTAGGTTTTCTGTATCTCTGGCCAATTCTTTGAGAGATTCTTGAAGTACCGTCAAGTGGGGCAATTTTGTTACAGGGGGGCAACTTTGTTACGCCCAGGGAAAGAGATTTTCAGAGCAGCGCTTCGCAAGACAAATGATCGTATGGCTCTTAAACCAATTTTCGTCATTTCATACATCATATTTTCTGCTACCTAGCAGTGCATCTCTAGCAGCTTTTAGATTTTTTATAATCGACTTTTCCGAAAGATTGAGTTTCGAAGCGAAAAATGATTCGTCCAGAAAATAGACCTCGTACGAACATTTCTTGGAGCAATTTCGCGTAGTGGAATTGACTCTCATCGGTCGGTATCGTCATCTTGACGAAACCATCGTTACCTTGGGGTATTTCTACTTCTTAAGAGTGTGAAATTGTAAAAATGAAAAACACCCCGTGCTTTTGGCTAGGGTGGGGTAACTTCGATACTCTTAAAAGAATTTCGTTAGGTATCATCCAACATTGACATCGTCGTTGAGTGAGAAATCATCGAATAGTCGATGAGAAGAGCTTCAAAATGAGCCGTGAAACGTCTCGTTTGGACGTCTGGGAGCCGAGTTATGGCGATTTTACGCTAGGAAACGATTTTTTAGCTGCTCTTCACCTCAAGAGGCAGCCCTAGCGCGGGCACTAGGCTCCGGTGGCACTAACTGCATTCAAACAGTGATTGTAGGAGTTAGAGTTGGTCAAACGGACTTGTACAGTAGGTCAACGAGAAGCTAAGACTTTCAGCTTTCAGAAGGTGACTCGAAAATATCGATTCGGGCAGGTTGAATTGATGTACGGCAGTTAAAGATGAGAAATTACTATAAATGTAACAAAGTTGGCACATTGCGTTTTAGCTTTGTTACACTTGTTCAAACGTCTGTAACTCCGACTAGAAATATCCTATTGGACTTCATTAA
>JAPYYZ010000806.1:0-29255 GCA_030522705.1 Eretmocerus eremicus
TCAGCAGGTCGGTGGGTCGTATGGCGAGTTAGCACTTGAATATGTCTGTCGATTGGCACATAAGCAGGTCGGTAGGCCGATGGGTTGGTAACTCTTCTGACCGGTCAGTAGGTCAATGGGTCGTATGGCAAGTGATAAGCTGGATACATCGACCAGTACGTAAGCAGGTCTGCTGGCCTATAGGTCGGTAGGTCGACATATAACAGGTCGATACATTGGTATGGGTCGTCCGCTACGTCAGCAGATCATCAGGTTGCCAGCTCGGTTGGTCAACGGGTCGGCCGGCTACGAGGATAGTAGGCCGGTCTCTTGAAGCTGGTTATAACCGAGGTGTACTGTATTCCGTGCGTGACACCCGACCATTTTTCGAATATTTGAATCCTGACTCTGAAAAGAGTTGTGTTCGTTTCAGGAAAATCTCCAGGGCAGATTTGAGCGTCAATTCACCTCGCTGGAGCACGAGATACGCAAGCGCGACGAAATAATATCTCAGCTGCAGGCGCGCATCCAGCAGCTGGAAAGGCCCGAAGGCAGCTGCGAGGACGGCGACTCCCCGGGAGACAGCACGGAGCACGACGCCTCGCTGGAGGACGACCTGGCCGACGACAACGACGATCATCCCTTCATGCGGGACGGCTCCGTGGACACGGTCCTGACCGCCAGGCCTCGTCGTCGCTACTCGTCGCCCTCGTCTACGACGGACTCGTCCGCGCACAACCGCCGATCGTGGGAGGAGCACTCCGAGGAGGAGACCCTCGAGCTTCAGGACCTGCCTCGCTCCATAACGCCTCAGAGTCTCTGGAGGGACGACGTCGCGATCGATCTGCCCTGCAGCGACGACGAGGCGCTACAGGGCTCGTCCGGACTCTCGCGGCAAGCTCCCCGAGCCAGCGAGAGCTTCGACGACGACGACGACGAGGACGACGAGCTCGTCGACGAGAGTGGCCACAACAACTGGGAGGTGGCAATGCTGGCGCAGGAGCTCGAGAAGCGGCGCAGGAGCAGCGAAGGCTCCAGTCCCGGATCCTAGCGCATCAACAAACTCTTGGGTGTGCTCGAGTATTGCCGCCACGCCGCCGCGATACAGTGGAGCTGTGGCTTCCTTCGACTGTGTACAGAGCTGGCACGGACTGTTGTTATCAACTGCCCGTAATTTAATTACCGATTTAGTGATTAATGATAGCTTGCAGTGGAAGTATGATAAGTGGTCGTGGTATCGCGTTCTTCTTCTCCCGATCTACCGATTTCTTACGCGCGCGGGGGCGATATTGTTATTGTAAGTTTTATAAAATTTGTTGAGTACACTCGTGTGATAAGTAATTCATAACGACCAAATTTACACGCTCAAACCTTACTGCGATACTGATTACTGAGAGTGTTTGGGCTATAGGGTTACGTTCTTCGATGCATGTACTGATCATCGATCTGTGTTGGATATCGTTTCCCGAAAAGATGAAAGCAAGATGAAACATTGCTGATAAGCTTGTCTTTAATAGTGATATGTTTCTGGAGAAAAGGGGTCTGACTTTCAAAAGCCATAGGAAGGAATGGGTGCGAAAACACAAACTCTGTCATCCAATCATTCATTCCCAAGTTGAGTGTGCTCAATAGCTTTACTCAAGAACACTTTACATCTCTCAATTTTTCCCATTCGATCCTTCTATTTTAATCGCTATTGTGAGTTTGTGAGCCTTATTCGTGATAAAGTTTGGTGAGAATTTTCCCTAACAAATCAGATGTAAAGGTGGAAGGGTCTGTTATTATACACAAGGCGATTTCAAATAGATGAGCAAAAAATGGATGGTTTGGAATCCTGAAAAGAAGATAATAAATGTTAACCTCTGAAACAGAGCTATATTGCTGTGGCAGCAGAATACAACCAAACATGAGTATCTATTCTGTTCACAATCAGGCACAAAATCTATCTAAACTTATGGTTTCAATCAGTGTAACGTGAAACGAAGTGAATAAGTCTATCATACTCTCGGTAATGGAATTGAATAAAATTCCCCCTCTGAACGAATGCTCTATCTTTACTCAGGCCATCTTTGACCTAATTCTGAGTTCAACAAACAAGAGTGGATATTTCTGGTTGGCCCAACTTTGTCTCGTCGAAAAATTTTCCTCAATACTCGCGAAAACGAAAACGATCTCGATGCGGGACAAGAGATGAGTTGTTCGATTAAACTAGCCAGGAGAATATCTGATTTGCGGATCGTGGATTTGATATACCAGGAATAGTCTTCTTCTGATGTCAAAAGATGTTACTCACCGCCGCAGAGTCTGCCACCAAAGCATTTTTCAGCCACATTTTATAGCATTAGCATAGATTTGTACACGTGCATCTAACGAAAATGCGGAAAAATGATACTGACAGAGCCGAGGCTGTACTGTATAATTCAAGAGTTGAAAGTTAGACTCTGCGGCATTAGATACATACCGTCTCTCAATACTAAAAGACTTTTTCTGGAATTTCAGACAGGTCCGCGACCGGTGGGTTATGAGGACCCTCTTTTTCATTCAGACCAACGTGTGGAATATATTGACTCTGAAGCTCTGTAATCGAATGATTGGTTCAAGGGGGGCAACGTCGTGATTTTTAACCATGTTTTGATCGGTAGAATACAGGCATATGCGTAAGACCGCCGTTGGGGGTCGAACTTCCGGTTGGTTGACGTATGCAGTCTTGACTACGAGAACCCGTAAGAATTTAGGCCCCTGAGAATTTCACGTGGTATCAAATTCTTCCTCGGTTATCTCGTTAGGATATTCGGCCAAATGGATCTAAAAATATGTCATTGGAAAGTTTACGATCTCTTCAGTTTCGTATCACAGTGTCTCGTTGAAACGACCCGTGTTTTGCGAAAGATGTGATTTGCTGTTTCCAGTGAAAAATCGCTTGTAACCCATAACAGCAACTTTAGTATTGCAGCCTTAGGTGGATTGTTCTCCAGGTTGGCAACTTGATCAGAAACTTCATACTATCTCTCGTAGTACACGAATTTAATAACTTCAATTTGAATTACTCGCACGCCACATCTCTTGTTTACATATAGAACCTCCTTAATTCGGCAAATCATCATTCAATCGAGATCGTAGATGTTTCAAAGTAAGAACGTAATTGCGATTTCTAATTAATTGGGTATATTTGATGCCGGGACTGTCGCAATTTTTACAACGTTTTTTTGATTTAGACCAGAGCACAACTTGCCCAATTCAAGCTGATTTAGTCGGCCGGAGAGAAAAAGAAATATCTGCGCGAGAGGGATAGATTCTACTTCTGCTTATGGAAGGTCCACAACTTTAGACCAGAAGCAATCGTCAACACATCATTTCTCAAGACATCCTCTTTGTAATTGTATCAATTTGACCGTACTCTCCGTTAGTTTGTTAAGAAAACAATGCGTGTAGGAATGAACAAATTATTATACAAATTAAATTATTGTGTAACTCCTAAAGGAGCCTCACAGTTTTCGATACCATCCACGCGGATAATCCTTTTCAGATTCTCTTCACATCCCATTTCTGAGTTATTCAGCAAATAGACTTGAATCTCTACTCCCCCCGTGTTTGCAAAATTTTCAACATTGTTTTCTCCGAAACCAGTCTGGAGAATGTTCAGAAATTTTGATGCGTTATTTGTGGCACCAGTTTATATGCGTAGGTACATTTTCATCAGTTTCTCTAGTGAAATCTTCCGAGTAGTATCTAATCAAGCTGAGCAAATATCAATGACTGATCCGTTCAAATTTCCAATTCATAAAGATTTTTGAGAATACTAGTAAGAACTTGACTGGCTACTGCACGGTTTTAGCATGGATTTCATGAAAGAAGGAGCATTTTTCAGCCGTATACAGGCATTCACCTCCTTCCTCGCCTCCTTTCTACACATTTCATAATAAGTTGCACCAGCTCCCTCAAGATCTCTAAAATACGCACGCCTCTCACGAATTAAAATGCTAGAATAAGAGAGAGTTAGTGGTTTTCAAGGGTCAATTGTGAAGCATGGTACTCTACCGTTACAAACTTAGTTCTTGGCCTTGAGATCCGATTCCACTAAAAATTCACGCCATGGAGGACACTTCTTCATTTCTGAGGGGTGCTCTGTCATAAAAAATATCGGAAAAATTTGAACAGACTGATTTCATTTCACGATGCGCTGTACTTATGTAGTGGAATGAATGATAGGATGACTCGGATTCATACTCAGACCCTAAGTGATTTGATTCACAAAATTCCATTATGACACCAAAATTACGGATCTCTACAATTTCATCTCATTGATTGTAAATATTCACTGGTGCCTGATCAAGAGTCGTCATCAACGTGAAAAGAAAGGATCTCAAATATTACTTTATAATTCACGTGAACTGAATCCATGAATTTGGAGATTGATGTTTTATCCTATATCAATTTATATGAGGATCAATTCTAAAATACTCAATTTTCACTCTGATTCGTCATTTGGAAGATTCTCAGGAAACCTCAGAATGGCGGTGCTCTAGCTTGGTAGGGTCACTGTCATAGTTTGAAGTTGACCGAGCACGGTGATTTTGACCATGGATTGATACTCTACGGAAACATAGTCGTCAAATTGAGGGCCAATCGATGCCAGAGAAAGTTTCATGAAAACTCATCAAAATATCGGGGCAAAGTTATTCGGAATAACTGCAGCAAGGGTGGCACTTTTCCGTGAGGAAGTTACCAAGTGATGGTGGCATCGTTAGTCCATTATATAAATTGTATGAACTTGGAGCGTTTTTCTGCTGTGATCTCCAATCTATATCAGAAGACTCAAATTTTGATAGCGCAAGGTCATGGGTTTCGAAGTTCTACATCATGAAAGTATCCTCTTGGATATGAAAACCAATGTAAATCGTAGTTATTAGATCTTGTTTTGAGGGACTATTGTCACGAATCTCGGAAATTTGGACTTCATCTTATCGAAACGGTATAAATATTCTAAGTATGAAGGAATCCACATTCCCCCGTGATTGGAGATATTAGAGGAAGAAATTAAAAGGACCGTGTAAAATGACATTTTTGAAAGAGCTTGAAATATTGCTCTTGGGAGTAACTCATGAGATGGAGAGGGGAGATATACATTCTTCAAAAACTTCAAAACTGTCGTGTTATAATGTCGGACCTCGAGGGTTTACTGAGAATCACTGCAATGTACGCAAGATGTTCATAATTTAAAATACCGGACAACTAGACACAGAATGGCTCTTCTATAATTACGGTCTTACAACCCTTAGAAATTTCTCTGATCAGAATCCTGACCAACTCATTATCCCTTATATCTAAAACAGAATAAAATTTGAGCTAGAAAACAAGAAAAGCACGTAACTTTACGAATGTTTACCGAGTCTACTTGGTATTGAAACAATACCCGTCTGATATGCCGCAGCACCGTTTGCTCGAAGTATATCGAATCATATGATTCGAGTTCTACCAACTTTGTAGATATACTCATCAGAAAAATTAAAAGTGGCTCTATATGGTATATCTCCATCATCCCGGGGAGCATCATTAGAAGACTATGGATCATAAGAATTCACCAAAACCAAGTTCAATTATGATGCACTTTCTATAGAGAATGAAAAAGGAAACAATTTCATTCCGAATAGTCGGAGAATAATTGGACAGAGTAGAAAACTCATCTCAATATACCTCTTGCATCTCTACATTCAAGAGATCATCCCATAGAATCAATTCTCCAAATGATAATGTTGTGGAAAAGTAGGTGGAGTAAATGGATTTTGTAAATATTGTTGTAGATCTTTATTTGTGTGCAATCAATGAGTGATGGCGAACAAAATATCGTTGCACGCATAATAATCATAAATTATGAATTTTATGTAAAAATACTGAGAGAGATTTATTGTAAGATAAATATTATGACCACGAGATAGTTGATTTTCAAATGTTGAGATAAACTCCACAAAACAGAGAAACATGTAAAATAAAATCGGATTGTTTAACAAAACCACGTAATGAAATTTATGAGTACTCAGCCCCACCCCATGAAACTCTATGAAGAGCACATAGTTAACTAGAGGATCACGTCCAAAAATCACGATTTCCATAAATTTCTGAACTAAAACCTCCTCATACTTGAGTCAATCGGACTTCAATAACTAAAGTTGTCAAATTCCACAGGATTTTCGACGATTCGGATGGATATGACACTCTTCATCAGAAAAATTCTAAATGACGAAAACATCACACCTTACTCAAATATTCATAGTAGACCAAAGATTACAAAGAACATCTATATTTTGAGGATCACCAATGAACATTCAGGTAGAACTTTAGCGGTTGAGACACTTATCAATCATTACAGACTAGCCTGGAGCACCATACTCATCAGAAAACATTCGTCTGAAAATATTCGAAAATTAAAACTAGAACCAGTAGTCTCACAATTCCAGACGGGGGAGCCGAAATCTTTTGGACTCACAACACATCCAAGGAATAGTGGGTTGTCAACCGAGTAAATATATAAAGTATATTTCTTACGTTCTCGTAAAATGAGTGGATGAAGCGAACCGTGAACCTCCATTTTCCTGATCTCCTGATCAACACTAGATGGGATATGAAGAACGAGGAGAAAGAGTACTCGGAAGGGAAAACTGGAGAGGTGGGTAGTATTAGATATATGTGATTACTCGAAGCAAATGATCGAAACTATACAATCATGACACTAAGAAACTATGACAATGTTCTTCTGAGTTTTCTGCGTAAATTGTACGAGTAGCTATTTCTGGGAGTAATGGCATTCGTATCGACATGATTAGAAGTTGTGTGACAAGGCGGCCCACGAGATATGTTAATATTTTTCACCAACTCACTCGACTTATCATATCTCTCAGGAATACAAGTGTGATCTTCAGGCAAACTAGTTTTTATGCTATCAATTCAATTCTTATAACAGTTTTTTAAAAACCCAATGTCTTCCACTCTATTCATATTGTTCTGATGGAATTTTATGTACAACATTTCTGAGAACTCTCAGATCCGTTTAAATGGTTCTCTGTCGAGAAAACGAACATTTTGAAAATCGATCGAATGGTGTGTGGAAACTACGTGTTGAGCAATAGCTGACCTCTCATCACGTATTTTTGTGGCAGAAACGCGCTCTCTAATTCGCACTCTCAATTCCCTCTTAGTTTGGCTTACATAAGACTTGGAACAATCTCTGCAATCAATTTTATAGACGACATTGGCCGAGTCAAATTTTTCCAAACGATCCTCATCGAATTTTATGAATTTTTTAAAACTGCTAACATCTCTTTAGACAGGTACAATATCCGAGTTCTTGAAGTCTGATTGAAGGAAGTTGGACAATTGAGGTACGTATGAGAGAAAAATTTTTGGCTTTTGTAGAAGAGATTTCATTTTGGTAGTGGAGGCAGTGAGAGCTGTTTTCTTCTCTCATCACGTCTGGTGATAAACTGTAAGGGGTAGTTTTTTGACAGTGAAGAATCAGCGATTAATTTGAGATTTTTTTCTCGAAATTGAGGGCTAGACAGTTTAGTGACTCTGTCGACTAGTGGGAAAATTTCTGCTCTCTTCTGTTGAATCGAACGGTGAGAAAGAAAATTCAAATATCTTCCCGAAGCAGTAGATTTCCTGTACCAGTCAAAAAGCGGTGGAGAATTCTCTCTCGCTATAATCTCCAAGTCTAAGAAGCTGATCTTACTATTTCTCTCTTGTTCAAGCGTGAATCGCAGGTATTGCGACTACGAGTTGAAAGTATTCAGGAGAAGATCGATATCTGTCTCTCTGACTATCAAAAAAAGCATCGTCAACATACCTAGCATAGAGAATAATCTATCTCCTAGCTTCTTTAGACATTGCACTTTCACGAACTCCAATGCAATTTCGGCTAAAATGGCGCTGCTATTTCCTCCCATCGGAGTTTCACACGTTTTCTTCCAAACTTGACCATGAAACAAAAAATAAGGGGTTGTTAAGTATGAAAATAATGCCATCAAAAAACTCTTTCGTCGCTAATTTTTTGTGGTTATTTATAAACTTCCTTTTTACTTTCAGACTGGCAATGATCAAAAGTAAGTGTAGGTTGGCAAAAAGTGTAACCACATCCAGGGAGATTAACCTGTATTTAGAAGGGATGGGTAGTTTTGAGAGTTTCTCTTTGACTTCCAGACTGTTTCTAACTGAGTGTTTGAATATGGGAACCCATTTCTTCAAAAATATGGACAGAGCTTCATCAAAAATGTAGGAAGATAAATTTAATGTGGAAACCATAATCCTAATTGGGTGGTCTTTTTTATGAATTTTAAAAGATCAATAAACTCTGGAGAGAGTGCAATTGTCAAGCTTCTTGAAGATGAACTTAAAACTATGATCGTCAGAAGCTCCTATTGCTTCCCAAGAAGGAACAAGATCACTCACGTTTTTGATCGAGGAATTGAAAGGGTTCATATCTACTCTGCGGTAATAGCTCGTATCTGATAAAGGATGCAACATTTTTCCTTTGTTATTTTGTTTAGTCAAAATGACCGTGCAATTTCCTTTGTCATCTTTAGTAACCAGCAGGTGGTCATTATCTTTGCAAGCAACTAATCGTCTCACACAGCCTCAAATATTAACAGAAGGGCAGGAGACAATTTTCACCACACCGTGGTTTTCCCTGGCAATCCACGAATATCGATTCAAACAGTGATCTCTATCATCGATCACCTTTTTGATTCTTATTTGAGCACAGGTGTATCAAGGCATACTCATCCTCCAGGGGCAGGACTTTTTTTATCACAAACTGGAATCCAAGTCGAGTCAAAAATAGTATTGGTAAAAGGATCTACGTGGAATCCTTCGCTAGGAAAACAGTATAATCGTACTACCATGGGATGAATTTTCCATCAAATTGTGGTAAAATTCGCTTTTAGCTCCAAAATGAGTACTCTTCTGGAACTCGTTCTGGGACAATATAACATTTCCCAAATTTTCTAATCTCTCAGATTACATTTAAAAAACTATTGGCGATAGTCTCAATAATATTTTGGAACCCCCTAGAAATTTTAAAAACGAGATGATTTTTCGTCCAAATGGTGTATGAGTCCCCTTCAGCGCGTTTGTACGTCACAGGCCCTATGTGCCGTAACAAATAGATTGCTTATCAGTAAATCGTCTGCTGTTCACATTCAAATTCGACCAGGTACTTTTCTTATTTATCATTAGTCAATTCATTTCGTTCTTTGATTATGATAGTGTCCTACTTTTCACTGATGTTTAGTGGAACACTCGTCAAAGCTAACAATCGTAATCAGGGCTGATTTCGTATCTTGACGCAAGCAGTAATTTTTGATATTTATTCGCTAGATCATCTTCATCATTTTCTGTAATTCTCCAGAATATTTGGCATCATCGACGTTTGCGATCAGCTGATCTGGCTGACTCCGGTTTTAGAAAATCTTGAGCATTCTCCGAGTATTAATCCGAAGTTTGGATAAGATTAGCAAAAAAAAATTTAAATAGACACATTGACTATTATTTTATGATGACGCAAATATGCGACATGAGCTCATCAATTGATACAATGACAGTGCCCGTGTCGAATCACGAGGAAGGCGAGCGGAGCTCGATAAGCTGATATAGGCAGGTCGGAGCAAATAGTTTGGATGACGGCCACCACGCACATAAATTCAACTTTGACGGTATTTCACGAAACATTAAAAGCGTAATCCGAAGAAGTGACTCGACAGTTTCTCGGCATTATTGGATTCACCCCTGTACTCAGGGTTGCGCGTGTTCAGGCGCACCTCCAAGAAAACATTGCGTCGAGGAGATGAACTGCATA
Organism: Eretmocerus eremicus; assembly: GCA_030522705.1. NCBI lineage: Eukaryota > Metazoa > Arthropoda > Insecta > Hymenoptera > Aphelinidae > Eretmocerus > Eretmocerus eremicus. The sequence goes on from JAPYYZ010000806.1 coordinate 9,827, forward strand.
TCATTGGGTTACATGGGATCCTCCTTTGTTCTTTTTAATTACGACACTGTGGGGGCTTGATCCACCAAATTACACCATAATTCATCTCAAAAACCGAGTGAGGTACCGCTAGATATACCAAGTCCGTCAGCGAGCACACGTTCAGATGAGTTTGAGTGGTGCTCCCTATGCTCTCAATGCATTTCAGTACCCTCCTCGACGCCATGTTTTGCTCAATCCGCGCCCGAATCCGCGCAACCCTGTCTACAAATGGGAACTCAATTACGGCGCTCATGGAGATTAGGCATCGCCGGGCACGAGTCCGCGATAGCAAGGCTGCATGGGATCGGTCAGAGATTCGTGGCTGTGTCAAGGGGTCGAACAATGACAGTGAGGCGACAAAGGGCGGCGTGACGACGCGACTAATGGTCCCAGAGTTCGCAGATTTTCATACGGGCCCGGGTCGTGCCTGTAATCGGAGTAATGGTTACTGGCATTACGCGGGTGCAATTAGAGCTACGATCAATGGAGTGTAAATTAGGGCACGCTTGCTACGAATGCGCTTATAACAGTATCGTGTTATGCTATGCAGATGTAATACCGTATAACATTATTGCCGTATTACTAATACGGCAATGTACGACGTGGAGTTTTCCCCGAAAATGTGTAGTGGACTGTAATGCGTAAAATGATTACTCAAAACTGTTTGCATACTTGTAACGCGGAATGTGATTATTAGGGACCATCTGCGTATTTGTGATGCAGACATCGATCACATTGTATTCTCCAATCGAGACGCGAAAATAAACGGAATCGATTGATGAAAGAATATTGCGCATACACGCGCGTCAAATGTTCCTAGAACTATGCGATACCAGAGTACGTCGTAACTCCTACATCTCCTATTTTCAATGGCCATAACTCTCTTAGCCCGTATTTTCAATGGGCCTAAGTTCTTTTTCCGTTTAGCAAATGATCGAAAATTGAGAAAAACTTCAACTTGAATAACTCTAAGCTAGAGTTTTCTCTTCGCTGAAATATTCAGTACCATCTCCATTTCAAAGAGATCGAAGATTGACTTATTTCATTCTTCTTTGTGCCCTTCAAATATTATCTTCATCATTCCATATACATTATCATCGTGTTTCATATTGATCCTCCATGATATCATTGCCAGAAATTTTTTTACACATTCTGTGAGCCAAAAAGGATACCCACATTTTTTTGTTCAGTTCAATGGGCCTCCCTTCCAAAGATACAGCGAGAAACGTTAGCATTGCAAGTATACCTATATTTACAACTTTTTAGCCGGGTTCTCTCCTTGTTAGTAACACTGTAGATTCAACCTCCTATCATGTCATTAAAGCACGAGTAGATCCGTTTTTAGAAGCGAAGAAATTTTGAATTGTAGTTTTTTCTTCAAGGTATGATCCTTACATCGCGGTTCTTCCTTATGCTGTATTGATAAGGCCGCCGTGGCCTAGTGGATTTAGTCCTTGGTCTGCCACTCGGAAGGCCAGGGTTCGAGTCCCGGCCGGCACCACTGAGATTTTTTCTCATGTGCTTTTCACGGCGGTCTCGGTGGTTCGGAATCCACCTTAAACTGTAGGTCCCCTTGACCGAGGTGAAATCGGTAGTTGGCAGTTGCTGACGCGCTGGTTGAGCGTATCTCAACCCCACGCACATGGGTGTCTTCTGGATAGAGCTCGAAAGAGCAGGTGCCGAGACGTAAAACTAACAACTTATATTCTATACTGCATTGATGACTCAAAGATTACTGGTTTCGTCAACTAGGATTCGCAGATATTGAAGCTAAACTTTCTCTCCTTCGCGAAGCTTATGCTTCTTCATCCATCATATTGGTTACTCCTCGGGAACCTTCTGGCTTGCACAATTGAAAGACAACAACATTCGTATGAATTCTTCTGATAATTGGGGAATGTGGATCATCAGTGTATATTCCTAGCTTCGTTCCTGGAAGGGATCTGTGTGGCTTCGTAACACCTTTTGAATCGGAATTTCAATTTGGTTGCAATCCATTGAATTCGCGGATCTGCTCCCATGATCACTCAACACGGCAGCAAGATCATTGATGATACTGAGATTCTTCTGAAATAAACTTATGGGAAGATTCGTAAACATTATGCAAATAATACTCTCAATCCAAACAATCGGCTCAAAGTTTCGAAAGCCACAGAGAGGCCCAGAGGGAAGAAACCAAATCTGTGACTATGTTGCTGTCAGATTCTTCCTTTATTCCATCGTTCTCCTCTTTCTGACGAGATTCACATTCTGTCTTGTACATAAGCTGAATCTTCCGAATATCTTTTTCGCTGAAGCCATGCCGTTGACCAAGAGACACATTTTCCACCTATGAATGAGTTCGAATATCTTTGACTAGACTTATTTGCAATAAGCAACAATTCATGAAAATAGGAGTCTATGGATAATTCTCAGATAACACAGTTACTGATTTGAGGAATTAATCTGATGAAATTTAATATGGAAGAGGGACTTAAGTATCACCTAAAGAATACCAATCTTCTGTGGTAAGACCTAGGTATCCGAACTGACAGATGAAGAGTGAAAAGCTCGGAGAGGGGTGGGGGTTGTCGAGTTGTTCTGATTGGGTATAGATTGGAATCAGATGTGTGTGATGTTTGCTCGCGCTATAATTGTGTACAGCCGACAAACATTCCTGAGAGACTCAAAATGTGGCAGTAAAACGTAAATTGACTCAGTTTCTATACAAGTAATGCATTGCGTTGAAGGTAGAATGATATTAATATCAATTCATATTTGCTAAATCAGAGAAGGAATGATCATTTCACATCTTATACAGTTAATTAAATAAATATATTACAATATGCCGAGCAACTAGAGGGTTATCAATAGTGTTTCCTGCACTTTTCTGTTTTCGAGTATGCAGTAGCTGGTTCGAATAAGCTGTGACCAAATTCGCTGAGTTTGGGTGTAAATTGAATGGGAACAACAGATGGAATAGAACTTAAACATGAGCAAATTTACCATGTACTGTAATCCCATGTATTGATCATCGCGAATCAGCAAAAATGAGATCATCTCAAAAAATTATGCAAAAGGGATTCTAGAGATCCAAATGGTACTTTTTTCAAGTTATCTCTGTGATCTCAAAAAATGGTAAAACCACATTTCTCTAAAATAATTTTTGGATCATCACTCTTTACGTTGGACACCTTTGGAATGGAAATTTCGCGACGGTTAATTGGCAAGTAGACGAGAAAAGAAACTATTCTCACCGCCTGATTCATCTACCGAGGCGTGGTACTTTCCGATTTTTCCCAAGTAACTTTGATATCTTACCATTGATATGCGTTAAGAAAGCCTTCTTGAGCTAATACGACTCTAGATACAAGATGCATAGTCCCCGCTCTTTGTCAGATTTCTTTTAGTCTCAGCAAACATTTCAAGTAACAATATTCAGTCAAAAGGTATGCTTTTTTTTTAATATAGATACAGTATTTCCCAATCGACACAGATTCTAACGGGGCATAATTATTACTATCATCAGATGATTCGTGATGACATAAAAAGAGAACTAGATCCTAAAGAGACCGTTCGATGTAATTTTGATGTAACCGAAATGTTTTTGTGATTGCTGAGGAAAACGTATGAAACGTGATCATAAAAATGATTTGAAAACTCTCCTCGGTCGATCGCAATTTGATCGCGTCAGTGAACTCATCAATGTCTTCTGATGAAATAAATCTGCTTGTGATTAGCTTGTCTCAACCAGCTGATTAAGACAAGATGTTACTATGAGAGATATTTTAAAACGTGGAAAACTGTAATTGATTACCTTGGGTATTATTGTTTTCTCGCCATTCTTTGAAAACGCTATTGCACTGTAATGCATGACGCTGCTGTAATCATATCCAACTCCATAGTCTGTTACGGTGCCATTATCATACTTCTCAAAATTATGCTCTCTGCCAGGTAAGATATTATCCCAAACAATCGTAATCCATTCGTCGCGGTTTGCCGCACTTTGTTGGTGATAGAATCCGAGCGCGTGCATGAATTCATGAATAATGGTGCCGCTGCGAAGACAGTTAGGTGTTTGCAAGTTCACTACTTGACCGTCATTGTGTTTCCCAACATACGACCAACAACCGGAACTGTTACCTCTGATAGTAATATAGTCTTTATCTTCTTTTTTGAACAGGCGAAAACGAATGCACGTCTGGTTGTGATAAGAATGTATGGCCTCTTGGATTTGTTCAATTTGTTCTTCGGCTAAAAAAATAAAGTAATAGAATGAGAATAATGTTTGGCTAATGCGGTACCATTCTTCCGTGAAATGCAGAGCGTGAGATATTACTGTGGAAACTGAAAGAGTCCGAGTACCAAACACTATTTCATCGTTTACTGCAAGGGGAAGGAAATCGAAAGACTGTGCGGAAATAGCACTTTCTCGCACAGCCGATGAACTGAACAGTATGTTTCAATACAAGGGCAAAAGATAGGTTTTACACCCGTGTATTGAACTATGCTTTTTGACAATCTGTGACTGAAAGTTTCCAACCCGTGCGCAATGTTTAGTTTCATGCACAAAATGTCCAAAAAAGCAGATTTCCTAATACCGAATCAAAATTCATGTTAATCGCTAAGATTGCCTCTAAGGATCCCACTATCAAAAGTATAATGAAAATGCTATGAATTGGTCATAAGATGAAGATGGACACTATATTTTCATATCCGAGTACCGATTTGACAAAGTGTAACGTAAGCTTTGAAGGAGGCTCTTGGAGAAAACTCACTGAAGTCGTCTTCGTTGATATGGTATGGGACAATGGCGTTAGGCCATTTTATGGATTCATTCAAAGCGGCATTCTTTTCTTCATCTTCGTTCATCATGATATCTCCTTCCCGAAGACCACTTAACTCCCATACCAGATTACCATCCTCTGGATCCCATTCTTCCAATCGATGAGCTACATAAATTATAATGCATCAAATTGAAGATCGATATCTGTGTGTATTATGAGTCAACAGAACGATTACTGGGACAGTGCGTATTATAGGCTAGACACTTGAATTATTGATCATGAAATGAATTCGATAAATGTTTGCTTGCAATGATGCTTTGATTAATAGTCACGAGGGGGTCGATAAGACCTCGCGTAATTTTCTAGTCCCGGATTACGCCTCCTCGGGGTTTTCTCCTATGAATCATTCAAAGCCCGGATAAAAGCAGTCAGATACTGTGGACATGATGCCGAAATTATGGTAAGTTCAAGTTTCAGGTCAATATACTAATTGGGGTGAGGTTGGGAACACTCGGGATCCCATGTGACCATTATGTTTCTGCTAGGTGTGACCATTACGGATTAACACTCTCGATCTTTCCGACACATGTAAGATTATTGCATGTATCTCGGAAGATACTGGTAATCGATATTCTATAGCGAATCAAATATCAGTTTGAAGCGTGGATAGTTCAGAAACAAAATCTCTGGCAACAGACGAATGTTGTTTTGATGAACGATGGCGTACAGAATACTCTCTCTTCGCTATTCATTCCAAGTACTCTCACCGATTTCTACCAGGTCCTCTTCACTTCTGAAATATCCCTGGAACTTGGGATTCAAGGGTGTCCCTTCTACCTTCACCGGATGGTAATTCGGAATTGGTACTGTGATCGTGACTAAGCAGATCGAGTAGATGATCACAAAATTGTCTAGAAATGCCATGATTTTATGAACTGAATCGATAAATTTCCAGTATGTTCTGGAGTTTCTTAGCTCAGACCGTGAATTAAGACGAGGAAAACAACTCAAATGAGAAGAGCCATCGTAAGGAGAAATTTGTCTTTGCGTAGGCTCAGAACACGTGACTCAACGATATGCAAAACATTTTTTTACCACTATCATTTCCCTTGAAAGTTTCGATAAGATATCAGAATCTGTAGAATACAACAGAATTTAAAGGTATCAAGAGAAATCCTTTGTTTCTTCAACATTGGCTTCTCTACGCACTTCTAATGGCCTTTGTCCGTGAGTTTTGCATAGTGCTTCAATGTTGAGCATCGTCAATACCATTGAGAAAGATATCATCTCCCCTGCAAAGTTAAGAAAATGTTGGATACCGGCATTGTCAAATTTTCACATTTCTCCACGAATTTTCGAAATATTGCAAAGGTTGATAGTGACGCCGATTCTAGATGACTTGTAGAATCGGCGTCACTTTGCAGATCTGCGACATTTCAAAAATTTGTAGAGAAATTTGAAAACTGGAGATTGCCGGTAAGCATGCACTTGGGATAGGACTCTGCCATGCCCTCAAGGATTCTTACCTTTTGCTGCTAACCCCTTGCCTAAAAGGCGAATTTTCTTCGATTCAGAAGTAAATTATTTTTGGTTCGAATGGCATTATAACCGGGGTTACTTCAGAATACTTTTCAATTTTTTCGTCATTGTTTTGTCTGTAACTCGTAAACGCTACAACAAGACCTACCTGTGCCATATGTCACTTGAAATCTTGAAACTTCAGCATTCAGTTATTGCTAAGTAGAGCTTGATTGGACGGTCAGGCTCACCATCAGGAGAGGGTCAGACATTCGGATCACGGTTTTGGCTGAAACTTTGGGAGTAGTCTTCTCTTGTTGCCAAAAGATGAAATCCAGAGTCACAGAATGCAATACACAATTGTTTTCGAGATATAGCCCAGAATCTGTTTTCAACATGGGCCTATATGGGCAATACTAATATTACCGACCATATCTCGAAAACCATTGAGCATTAGACTCTGCAGCTTCAGGTATCATTTATTGATGCCAAAACGAGACTATTCCCAAAGTTTCAGCCGAACCCGTGATCCGGATGCTTGACAAGCACTCTCCTGATCAGAGTTGTGATCATTTGAAGGACTAACACAAAGTTACGCGCAGTTTTTCCTAGATTTGGAACAGTAGAAGTCATATGTTAGATGATCACTATTTCACTTATATGCACGATCACAGAATCGACTTTTATCAGTCACCAGCTGAGAGCTGAGAGGTTAAGCTTTTTATTGGCTTATTGTAGAGTCTCGTCCACGATAAATCCACGTCGTGATCTACGCCCCACAATCAAAGTATGATGTCTGCAACGGATTGGACTCCTTTGCAGATCACATGGCCGACCCGCGCACCATCGATTATGGGAGAAAACGTGTCCGTATAGCACTCCTCTCATCTTGGAATTGCGATAGCTTCGCTTCCAGACGTTGAAATGAGACGCACCTCAGATCGTTTCAAAACTCTTTCAATTTTCAACTCGATGATGTGAGTTCCAATCTTGGTTTTGGAGCTGGACGATTACTATGGAGTTTCGTCAAGCTGTTCCGAAGTTACCTCACTTTTCAAAAATACACATTAAATTTTCCATTCCTACATCACCACTGGGTGAAAGCACACCAATACAACGATGGACTTCTCGAGAGATTGACTCAAATAAGAGAAATCTAATCCCATTACCTTGGATTCATCCTGAAAATGCTCGAGTAAGACCAATTGTTTTGAGCAACTTTTTTACTCTGTAAACATTGTTTCGAAAAAGTTCATTGTAAACAAACACAAAGCTGAAAAAGACCCTCGAATCAGTGCAAAATATCGCCCACAAATTCGTCTAGTGAGTCGCATGGGTACTAGAACCGCGAAATATCATGCCTCGCCATATGAGCAGATATACAACTCTTTCCTCGGTTGTTCCAAAGTTACTCTTATGTTGAGGATTTGAGTAATTTTATGCCAAAAATACGGGGTTCTATGTAGTTTGGGAAAAATTCTCGACGTATTAAGACCACAACTTCACTGTAAAAAGAAAATCTTAAAGTCAGGTCACTAGGTTTACTAACTTTTGTCCTTGAATTATCCGTGATCCGATTTGATGTTTTCGCATCATCCCCATGAGAAATTTATGAGAAATATGGAAAATCTAATACTCTGGAGTCAGAGAAGCATTACCTACTTCCATTCCATACCCGGATTAGACACGCGCATACACTTACTCTCCCACGAGTATTTGCTTAATTATGCCACATCTGGACTTCCGCACTAGGATGATCTGATTTTAGGAATTTCTTTTCACAGTGTTACTATGATAATTTCAAAGAATATGTTTCTGATGATAGAAGGTCTATAATAATCACGTTTCGTAATTCGTTCTTTGAACAAAACAACACAACGGACAAATATGATAGCATTCAAAACTATTTGATAGCATTTCAAACCAAAAAAAAAAAACAGCTAGTCCATAAGTTTGCTGAGGATGTTTGCGTGGTTGTTATGATGAAAACGGGTGAAGTCTTAGAAATCTGGGACAACCTATGAAATAGTGATTTCAGTCATAGGCGCTCATTTATTATGCCCATGGGTTCCAATGTTCAAAGATCATGAATGAACATTTCCACAGTCTAAGTCTTTTACTCTGCTATAGATGACGGATGAATGGTATGGACGACGAATTCTCATACGTAGTAAAAACGTCATTGAGAAGATGTGAAAGACGTGCAGTAATATTACAATTCATTTCCAATGGACTTCCTACACCATTAATTACAAAACGAAAATGCTATAAGCCCCGTAAGCGATCTTGCTCTGACACTCCATCATCATGAGTATATATTTGGAATAATGCACTTCTTTGTGTTATTGGAAAGCGATTCTACGTTCGTCACTTTACTCGTAGTACTTTGAAGCTGAAGTTACATTCCTTTTTTGAAGGTCTATCAGCTATTCTTTCATGATGCCTATCGATAATCGAGACCCTCTCTGAGTTCTGACCTCTCTTACATTTGATTTTGTGGCAAGCCATAAGTACAGTCACTTCAATACATTGCATTTGAGTACAACTACACCTTCCAATGTGCCTCTTTCATTGAGTTGTGAGAACTTATTGACCGCAAACCCAGAAACGATCAACTTCACGAATGCTGTCCGGTTCTTCTTTTGCGGTGCAATGAACTCTCGCGGGTGCGACGACTGCTCCGAGTGAGAAAATGTATGACACCAAAAGCCGAATGTCGTTAACTGTAACACAGTAAATGATGCTCCAGATGAGAGAGGAGAAAGGTCTCTCGGATGAAAGACCATTTCTCCGATTTCACCGATGAAAAGGCAAGATTTTTTTCAAAACAAAATGAATGTTCGGCGGTATTTCACAGATGTTTCGTCTGTGCACTCAATATCTACAAATCATCACTGTATCAACAAGACGAGCCAAAATTTTTTGTGGATCCTCTTGAAATATTGAAGTCTGTCATCAAATCCACTTTGATTGGTTTCATTGACTATACCTATTCAATGGATACTTCGTTTAATAACCCCTCATAAATTATCCAATAAATATCATTTTTGGTGGTTTTTCGATTTGGAAAGGTGCAATGAAGAAAAAATTTGTTGAAATAGTGGAGATTTTTATAGTTTGATGTTTCTCCATCGTCTCTAGGAGAAAGAAATAGCATCTGGTGTGAATTTCGTATAGTGAATCAATTCAAGTAGATCAGGATTTGAACAATCCTGATCCACTGGGTTAAACACCCAATAGTTGAATATTGTTTCATTTTCGATTCTGCTTTTCTCTGTTTTCGATTCTACGATCCCCATCAATCCAGGCTATGGAAGGCATTTTACGAATTTATCCACGTATAATAATCTCAAATCCATCCAGATGTTATTTGCAGATTGGATCAGGAACACTACGTAGAAAATTTCCGGTCGCAATTTAAATACGGATTGGGCCAGATAAATTTTTTTTCGTTTCCTACTTTAGCCCGTGGATAGGCATTTTTAAAACTTCCATGAAAACTTCGGCGAACTTCTTTTCTGTATCCTTTCACGTAATTCTGCAACCCAACATACGTTCTTGAATGCGATGTAAATGAAATCACCTCGAACCCACTGTAAATGAATTGCAATGATTCGATCGATGATTTGATCAAAACGCAGTTCGAGAGATGTCTGATTAAAAAATGGTTGATTGATGATCATGCAGTGGCTGCTTACAATGCAATACTCACTCAGAAGATTCATTATTGAGTCGATCAAATCGAGCTTTTCATGGATTATCATTACAAATTATGCATGAAAGTTATCAGAGAAGTATGCGAATGAAATAAACTCCGAATCCGTAATATCATGCACAAAAATGTAACATAAGAAATGCCACTTGGAATACGATCTGACAATGAAGTGCGGCAAATCTCACAAAATTTAAATCATGATAGTCTGGAATGTGACGGACTTTGCTTATGGAGGCCAACGGAATTGATAAGTATTTTGACCAAAAAAGAGCTCGAACAGGCTGCATTATAAAACTGGGTTATCAGAACGAGTCTTCTTACCGGACCGGTTATGCATGATTATTTTTTTCCATCTGATTTGTTACTCCTCTCACATCTATGACTAATAATTATTCACCAAATGCTAATTTTTATAAAGTAAATTTAGAACCGATTAATTAACCCCAGAAGATCATAGGATCGTTGAATAGTATTACGATATAGAGATTTCCTCAATATCGCGATAGTTTTGTTCAACATTCCGTGCAACTTATTTTTAGCTCTAACGCCCCCACTATAAATGGTTCCAAAGCCCATGAAATAGTCATGATATTGTTCTCGCTTCGCCCGGGCTACAGTGCCAAAAGCATCATCCATGCGAGTTAGGTGCGTATACTATATTTCCGCCTAACGGCGGGAAGTCGAAATATTCTAATCCGGAACCGGCGGGAAAATGGCGAATCCGCTCACCTTGGCAGAAAACTAACTTTCCCACCCTCGTATTAAAACTACTATTTTCAACGACTGAGCGGAAGAGTGTCATTATCGCACATTTACATGATTTTCTTTCTCTTGCTGCCTATGAAAAAATATTGTTTGACACTTAGCCAGGATGGTTTTTCCTTTCTCACGATACCCCAAACTCTTTCAAGATCATAAAATCACTAGGAATCCGGATACCAATTCCCCTGCCCTTGTATTGAAATCTGCTCTTACGTATCTATGGAGATAGAAATAAAGCATTCTAAGCTTTGCATGAAATATTCCCAAAGGGGAGCTACTGCAGCAGTTCAGAGTTCTGGGTCAAACTACATTTCTCTCAGTAACGTCAAAATTCAGAACGGATCTTAAATGAGAAAATACTCGGAAATGATGAGTTTGAGTGGCTAAGCGAATTTTCTAAGCAAAAGCTTAATGCTACAGCAAGAACGTGAGTTTGCTACGTTGAGTAGCATCTGCGGATTATGTGAAAAATTGTTTTGTTATTGGAATGAACTTATTCAATGAAAAGATGAAAACCCCTAATAAAAAGAATCAAAGTTTTCAAGTTACGGTGTCGGTTGTGCATAATTTGAATCGATGATCAGTGAGAATTCCAATTTCTCGGGAGCAGCTCCTCGGCGAGTAATCGTCTTTAGTTCTAGTGAGCTCTCATGCAACCACAAGAAGATCTCCTTTCAACTCTTAGTGCAACTGGTGGAATCGGTCCCTCTGAATACACGGAAATTCAATCAAGTGACCATTTTGTCGATAAAATCTTGACCTTGGTGCCTTGGGGCCAGATTGGATGTAAAAAAGCAATTTGCCGAAATCTCTCGGCTTCAAAATTATGACTTCCTAGAGATGATGTAGTCCGCAAAAAAATTTTCATAATTTTTTGTCAAGCTTTTTTAGTTTTAAATTGAATCTGCATGGTCTCAGCAGGCGTATCCGAGGGCAAACCGCATCTCTCGGTCGGATTGAGGACCGTGGAACGGGAAATGTGTCATAATAATAAATTAACAAGAGCTCGGATCCGCGCGGCTGTCCTCATCAATTCATGGGTCACTCTACATTCCTCTGTCTCGGATGCATGTTTTGTCGATCTTTCGTGAGACCTATCTCTGCAATCGGCTATTCGCTGTAGGTCTCCGTCTGGGTCTTTGACTGCACTTTCGCTCCTCTCTCTCTCTCTCTCCATCTCGCAAGGACACAATCCATCGTTTCTTTCGGGCAAAAGAGCAACGGAGAGAGATTCCCTATACTTCAGAGCGGAGATGCCGACGCCGTCGTCGCTTGTACACACCTAAGATAATTGGGTACGAGAAACCGCGCTGAGGTCCAGGTCCTTGAACCTACGAGTCCGCACGCATTCTTTCTCTCTTTGTCTGTTTCGACTTGTTTTTCTCGTTTTAATGTAGTATCACACTCCCTTGCTTCCTCGTATTCTGACCGTCTGCTTCTCCCTTTCGTTCGCGATGACCGACCACCGAATAGACGAGTCACTGTGGAGAAAAGGGCGCGCGCAGGTAAAAGCAAACTTATGCAGGCGCATCCTTTTGAAGAATCGAGTGAAGAATCTCCTGAAAAACTCTCATCCACGCACCGATGAATGGAACATACGATGATTTGACAAACATCCGTAGGAATTCGAACACTTATACATTGTGTTGTGTGTCATTTCCCTTCTCGGAAGCAAGTATTTGTCAACTCATTCGTAAAGTATCATTGATCTTATTCTTCTTAGAATAAGCCCTGGACCAAAACACTAACAGATGGGGATTATACATTTGTGTTTGGAAAGAGCCTCAAATTCTTTTGTGGGTGTGAGGTACTAGTCATAATTTTTCTAAAATTCTTTAGTTGGTGTGGGTTCTGGTTGCAGAGGGATTCTGGAAGATGATAAAATTCAGAGTAGAGTGTATAACGTACTATACTCTATTCCAACACCGCAAATTTAGTTTGCGGTTAGTATTAAGTTGGTAATATAATGATGATGCAATAAGTGTTTAATGTATTTAGAGATTACTTCATATTTGCAGCTTGAGATAATCAGGGCATATGATATTAGTGGTGAATTTTTTCGAGATGACTGTCTGTACGAACGTTATTTGGCATGATCTCTATATTCAACATAGTGGAAAAAGATCTATATTTGTATCTTAGACCACATTTTATTCGATCACAATATTGGAAAAATAAAATATCCATGATGGATTCTTTCGGAGGACGATAATAATTCAAAAAAGCATCTTCGTTCATCATCCACGTCGTGTTATGGGTCCAGCTGATGAATAAACTACTTTTTGATTCTAACATGAGCAGTGAATTAAGGACGACCGCACGGCAAAAAGTTCTTCTGTGGACTTGACCATTCGTGAAAAAGTATTGTAGAAAATTTACTCCGAAAAGTTTAGGTTGGAAATCTTTTACTAGATCAAAGATGAAGGGAGAATATCATCCCTTGGAGGTGGTAATCAGAAGCAAATTATGGAACAACGTGAAAGACCTTTGCGTGCGTAAACAAAATTGATTAGGGAGGATATAGGGAGGATATTCTTCTAGAATGTAGATTAGCTGAATCACTCGTGATTACTTTTCAATTAACATTCTGAATTTGCTAATACACCGAGACGAGAGAACGCTTCTAATAATAATTACCCTTGATAGAATTTTGGGTGCAAAGAAAAGCCTTAAATTCAAATGACCGCTTTGCAATTTCATGCTCGATTCTGTAGCAAGCAAATAGGTAGTCAAGAGAGGACTCTAGAATGAGGTTTCACTTTTACCGATGAATTCAAGAGTTCAGTCGCCTCCGTCATTGGAGGCGTTCGGTTGAAAGTGAGTTTCCGAAGGACGCAGCCCTGATTTGTTGTGGCAGATCGTGTTCTCACACGTTTACGCGGCGAGACGGGGTTGGTAGCCTGAAGATCGAGCTGGTCATTGAGCTCCGCATCAGCCTTCGGTCTCTGGAAGTGAGCAGTTCATTCCCCTTTAGCGTTCAATGAACGCAAGCGATCCCTGTATAGGGTCGATCGTTTGGAATTCTGCTGTAATAAACAAGCATCCGTACTAAACGAATCGGGCAATGCCAAACCAAGTTTCTAAGCTACCATCTGGAAATTCGATGTTCACGACGTTACTTTAACATTTCACCATTTTTTCTAAGTGTCCTGAAAAATGTTCCCAAAAGTATAGGTATTTGACAAATTATTACTTTCGTTGAACCTATCTCTTAAAATAGAATCTTCCTTCTGAAAATGGCTCTAATTATAAAGGACGTAATTAAACGTTGGAGAAACAATTTTCGATGTCTTTAATCAAATTTCCGAGGGGCTGTTATAATACAGTTTGAAAATCATCAGCAGTTCCATCGGTCAGTAATGATATAGATATGACCCGGATATATAAGCGAATTCCTTTTTATCGGATTTTCTGAGTTTTGTCTAGTATATAACTAAACATTCCATAGTAAACAAATTGTTGTAAGATCGGTCACGGCTCCTGGCTGGCACAAGACTACACTGAGATCTAAAAATTCAATTCCTGGTCCACGTGGAGAATTCATGAGTATTGTTGAAACCCCTAGCTAACTCTAAATCGATTCATCGAAAACTTCGAAGAAAGCGTTTATTGGATGTAAACAGCGATCCATCTATGTAAAACGATCTATGTTATTCTCGATGTTATTTCTCGATTCAGCCACTCTATATAGGCGATACGATGATATGATAAGACTTTCGATTGGAGCAAATAATTTGAGAGTCAAATTATGTGATCCATTTGAAGCAGAGAAAAGGTAAGACATTTCTAACGAATCAGCAAAAGAGTACCCTCGTTGAATTCACAAAATATTATTCCTTCATGGATATCTAGACGTTTAAGATCCAAGGCGATTTTAACAAGATTGTGGTTCTACTATATGATCCCAAAATTGGGAAGTACAAAATTAATTCGCTAATTTTGGCATTTGAGTTTCCCGCCATCTGGCAAAACCGGTCTTTTCTGTTTTAAGCCGCAAGGAAGCGCTCGAATCGTTCTAGAATCAAAGCAGAAAGGAATCGAGAAACGTAGCATAGTTGGACGCTGATGCTCGGCGTGGTATTTCAGGAATCGGTACCGGACAGATAGGTTAGAACTTTTCAATGCTTACTAAATAATAAAGTTTTTCTCTCAATGTTGCATAAAATTCAAGTATAATAATCGAGTGAAAGGTGTCCAATATTCTGAAATGGAAGTCTCACCTTGAAACCACCTTGACGTTGTACAGGACAAATTTTTAGTGAAGATGCGTGTGACTTGCGGGTGATAACGTACTCATTTCTTCACCTCAAACTATAGTTTCTCCATTGAGTGTTCGGTTTATTTCAATAGCTTCAAACGCTCCCGAAAATAACTTTTTCCTGATTCTCAATCTTGAGAATCCACACAGGAGTCTCCATTTCTATACATTTATATTTCAATACCTGAAGACGTCGTGATAGTTCAGCAAATGTCTTTCAAATTATTCGGGAGTTTTATCGTGTCAGCAAATGCGCTTTTGTTAGCGATCTTATCGGTATCACTTTACTAAGAGGCATTGCATGGCACGTGCACATAGCCCGTGACTATGGGACATGAACTCAGAGTTGTATGAGAATACAAATGACTTTAAACATTCAAGTATCTAGCCTTTCGTCTGAACTTTATTCAAGTGCTAAAGTACAGGCTCGCGGCGTCAGGGCCAGCGTCACTGTTTGATGGTATTCAAAGTTGAATTTTGTTTGTAGTTCTTCATCATGTTGACCAAACTCCGCATATAGACCATTGAAGAGAATGTAACCAAGTCCTAATTAACAACATCCATAGAATAATTATCTATTATGTACGATAATCCAATTCAAAACCTTTATGTAGTTTTTTACGCACCAGACTACGAGTTTCCTGAGAATATCAGGGAAATCTGAAATGAAGAAAGGCTAGCACGAGAAATGTTTGACAGAAGAATTTTTGGTCTTTCCACTGTGATATATTAATTATTCCAATCCTTCATTAATTAACCTGACGAAATCACATGAACTCATTTTGTCGATTACTTTTGTATGTAATACTTGACGATGTCAATCGAAAAAAAAAACAAAATTTGATTTTTAATCAATCAATGTAATGCAACTAATCGAATTTTTGTGACCAGCATTTGTTCCATTCTCCGTTTTCAGAGCCATGTTCATTTTATACGGACTACTACTTCTAAGCTTTTTGTTGCTGATGGGACTCCAGATGAAGCACAAGAAGAGATTACCTCCTGGCCCTCGAGGGTTCCCAATTATTGGAAACTTACTCTCTATTAACCCCGAAACACCACACAAGAGCCTGGCTCGGATTGCTTGGAAGTATGGCCCAATTTGTGGATTGCATATGGGCTCCGTCTACACCGTTTTGTTATCGGATCCGAAACATATTCGTCATCTGTTTGCTAAGGATGTGTTCTGTGGAAGAGCTCCTCTTTATCTCACTCACGGTATTATGAAAGGATATGGTAAGTACTATCATTATTTCGATCGCTCATCTATGTCGTTAAGAAAATAGCAGCGGACTCATAGATAATTTGATTTTGAATTCTTCTAAGAAAGTTGGAAATAATGAAAAGAGATATTTTGAGCCTTGGAAGAATTCATAATTAATATAAGATTTAGAGTCGAGCACTCGTATCTATGTTTTTTACTTTTTAAACGATACATTCTTGGTACATAGAAAAATTTTTTTCGATCTTTTATGCAGAAAAGAGCAATTTTTCGCTTGAACCATCGAACTTCTTCTCCATACAATGTATCATTTTATACTCATGTTAAGTAGTTCCCGGTTCCCTGTGATGAATGATTCCCCGCCTTTAGTTTCGACCGACAAATATCATTTGAAGTATATGCACAATAATCTGAATGAGATTAGAATGGCTTGTATAAAAAAGATTGAAGTGTGAAAACCAATTAACTCCTGCACACTCGTATCAGAAAATACTATTTCCCGGCTGCAGAGTATTGGGTGAAAGTAAGACAAAAAAGAACTCAATTTCAGAGATACAAATGACCGAATATTACATCCAAGCCATAGAAAGTACGTAAAAGATATTTCGGGCTCATTCGAACTAGGGAACTATTCTTGAATACCTGAGTGTGAATTTCTCCCCATTTTGTCTCATCTTGAATTAAATAAACACCGAGGAGTGCTGGGGGTGTCGCCCTCTGTAAAAAAGCGCATCTTACACATTGACTACTTTATATCTTGCTACGTGGAAATGCGTTTTTCCACCGATTTACGCCCCGCGTAGGTCGGTGAAAAAACTCGCTTTCAACGTAGCAAGGTATAAAGATGATTTTCATTACTTTAATCCTCGAATGATTACAGTTCAATTTGATTGATTATAACTCGTTGATTGTGGTGATTATTTCATAGGATATAATATTCATAAGAGTATAATCCCGCTGTAGAGGCATTCTGCTATAAACATCTTGAGATGTAAGGGAGGATCTGTGAAAGAGATCAGAAATAAAGGAACATTCTTCACGCAAATACCTATTGGCAAAAATTGATCTATAGCTATAGGACTATTTTGATTGCTAAGAGCGGTTTCGCAAATATTTTTTCATTTACTCAAGCATCTCCATTAAGGCATTAAACGATATGCAAATATTCTAAGATTATCTCATCTATCTCAGTGATGACAGTATTAAAAGTGTCAACGATGCGTATCAAATGACTTCATTTAACGAACCAATGATTTCATCGCTATATTAATTTTGATGATACAGTGAAACCTCAAATTAGCGGACACCATCGGTGCAACGAAAATCGTCCGTTAAATCGAGGTACCCGCTTATTTGAGGTACAATTACATGTAAATATTACTGATAGTGCATTTCAAAATGTCCATTATATCGAGGTGTCCGCTAAATCGAGTGAAAATTAACGTAATACCAGAGTAGGGTGCCGTACCTAGCAGGGGGCCCCGAGGGGCACATCAAGTTTTTCTTGTGTCGGAAGGCAGAACTCACTCCATCACGACTCTATGATGTTATTTCAATGATCGGATGATGAAAGGGCTGAGTTGCAGACCCATATTACGCTTATAACTGCATCTAAGAGTTATCTCAGGGCCGTACCTAGGTAAAATTCAAAATATTTATTTACTCGGCTCCAGTGTAACCAATCGTTCCAAAACTGAATCAGCATGTTCATAACATATGTTCCTATGATAATAACAATTCCTAGAGCAATACGAGGTCACCAGACTTAATGACACGGAATTCAAGATAACTTTGTCACGGGGTCCCTCTGAAGTGACAGACTTCTGCATTTTTTCCTGCATCAAATCAGTCGCCAGCCCATGTTTTTCTTCGTGGCACATCATTGGGGTAATGAACCTGCACAATATGTAATTTTTTTTGGTAGCGAAATAACGGGTTATGACAGAGATATAAGCTAAAAAGTATCATATCCCATAAGACTCTGTATTAAATGTTAATTTCTTCATGAGTCTTTTTCTCGAAAATTAAGTCGCGAACCTATATACTTTAAATTGGCATTTGATTTCTACCCCCCTCCAGGAATTTATAGTAAAATGCTCAAGTGTTTATGTCGGATAATATATGCCAGGTCGCTGGTGCTACCTGAAATCGAAGTTTCACTGTATTATCATGCAGCGGGTTCACTAAAAACAAGCTCTTGAGCGCTTTCCTATATGCCCTCCCATTTACTGACAACAATTATACAGTGAAATCCTCGTCGAAACCTGGATTATGCGGAAACCTTGATATAACGGACATTTCGAAACGCACCATCAGGGATATTTGCGTATAACTGTATCTTGATTTAACGGAAGATTTTCGTTGCACTGGGGGTGTCTGCTAATTCGAGGTCTCATTATCTGTCAATTGGACTCAAATCACCTGATGAAGCATGAATTAAGGTGCAAAATGAGCCAAGGTGCGTTGAATTTGGAAGTCTGCATGAAATCAGTCGCCAACCCATATTTTTCTTCGTGGCATCTCATTAGGCTAATAAAACTGCACAACATCTGACTTTTTCGGTAGCGAAATGACGGGTAATGACTGAGATATAAACTAAAAATTATCGAATCCCATGAGAATTTGTATTAAGTCTTAATTCCTTCATGAACTTTTATCTCGAAAATCAACTCGCGAACCTATATATTTCAAATTGGCGTTTGATTTCTACCACCCCCAGGAATGTACAGTAAGTTCTCAAACGTTTATGACGGAAAATGCCAGGTCGCTCTTCGCGGGGGGGGGGGGGAGCGGCCCGCTGTGCCCATCCCCAGAGAAAGACGGGGCCCTCACCCTGAGATGGACCTTGTGGCTATTGAAATTATCAACTTTATTTGCAACTCGCTATCACTCCGAAACTACTGGATGAATCGGTCTGGAAATTTTCCACGGTACTTCTCCATACCTCTAGTTACCCACGATGCAGTGAGAATATTCATGAAGATATTCGGAAAAGCAGAAAAAATCAGAAGTAAAAAATTGTTTTCTGTCGATTTTGTAATTTTTGGCCTGCGAGGAAGTTTGACAGTTTTGGACGGATTTTGAATCTTGATTGCAGATACTGATCCCAGATGTCCCAAAAATATTCTGACTAACAAGTAGAGGACCAACCTTGTGGATCACGGATT
>JAPYYZ010000807.1:0-17852 GCA_030522705.1 Eretmocerus eremicus
TCTCTCTCTCTCTCTCTCTCTCTCTCTCTCTCTCTCTCTCTCTCTCTCTCGTGCTACCCCCATACCCATGGGGCCCCGCACATACGTCGCTCCGTTGTCATCGGCGGCCTCGGTGGCGGCGGCGGCGGCGGCGAGTCACCGAGTCAAAGTAAGTATCAGGCCATGAGCTCGTATGGATGAGAGCCGGAGAAAGAGAGCGAGAGGGGGAGCCGCGCGACGAGGAGGGAGAAGATGAGAGGGCCAGCGCCTGCCAAAATATTAGTAAATAGTGGGGCCCCGCGGTGAGAGCGGCTCGTGGGGTGTCCTCGCTCTCGCTCGCTCGCTCGCTCTCTGCACGCCGAGCAAGGTATCCCGCTGGCCTCCCGACAGGGCTCCCCATCGCGCACAAGCGCGCCCATCTTTTCCTTCATTCTTTCCTTGCCCCCTCCCCCTTTTCCCATATCTCCCTCTCTCTCCTTTCCTTGCATCCTTTGCTGCCCCGTCTGTCCCTCTCTTTCGCTCACTGCTCGTTCCTTGCTGCAACATGCCCGATGCTTCGCCGCAGAGTCACTCCCGATGCAGCAGCTCTCTGTGAAGTGAGACCGCTTTCCGCGAGCGAGCTATTCTTGGCCCAACAGCGTCTTGCTCCTTTCGCCGTCTTATTTATTTGGCCATAAAGCAACACACTGCCGCTCTCCGATTGACGAGCCTCCAACCGTTCGCACGGCATATCTACCTGTACAGCCTGCCGCATAACTGATGTACTGCTGCTATAGCGGATCCGATATTCAGAATGAGCCGATATCCGATACACGTGAACTCGGGTCGTCTCTCTCGATGCTAATTGAGCAGCTAACTCCTTCCTCGACTCCCTACCGTTAAGCTTGTACGAGTAAACTATACGTCGACCCCCACCTAGCCCTGACCCCCTCTCAATCTTCATTCTTCCCAAAACTAAACTGGGTAAAATCGACGCGCCAAAAGATTTTATGCTTATTGTTCGTTTAGATCGATAGATGGATAGAGATATCAATAGCTACTATATGGATAGTGCGGCTTTGATTTGATACTCAACTGTGGAGTGAATAGTATCTTGTGACATACAGATCCATGTGATGGCGCTCCATTCACTTTCAAATTATTAAATGGCTAGCACCATTTTCATGTGAGGATTTCTTTACTTTGTAAACTTCCAAAGTCGATCGCTCTAACTCTTTTAGCAAATCTGAAATTATGTGTATTTCTCTACATTTTTCCACACGCGTATTTCTCTATGCACAATCCGATATTGGCCTATTGGTGGGTTTTGCGTCCGTTTGGCAGGCATGTGACGACTGTAGCTCATCGATTGGTCATTGACATAATTATCCTGGCCAGCCTGTCACCAACTTCTGAACTCTTGGTGAATTACAATTCACCAAAAGTGCATTTTTTTCGAGACAAAATATTCGTCTAACGCTTCAGAAATTATCTGAACTTTTACATGCTTTTATTTTCGAATCTTTCATGTTGCAGAATTAAAAGGCTTATGACTAGCTTTCTTTTGATTGGAGTCAGACTCTCTGAGAGTACCACTTTACACCGAGTTCATCACCGTGAAAGCCTTTGTGGAATCAATGAGAGCTTTGAATTTCTTGACATAGTTCAATTGTCGGCTTAAATTGGTAGAAAATGCTTGCGAGACTTCCGAAATATAAACACTTGAAAATGTCACCGTGAGTGATACTAGAGAGCCATTAGAGTGGTACTCGTATGGAATAGTTATTTGATGCTCTCTGTTGAATTTGCGTGCTGTTGATTGGATGCATACGAAATAGTACAAAAAAGCACATCCATGCATTAGTCCGGTAATTCGAGCAGCTGCGGGAAAAGATAGTAGCTTGGCTACAGTGTCACGTAAAAAGCTAGTGAAACATCGTATATGTTTACCCAGGCTTTGTTAGCGTGAAGAGAAGGAGCAGCATACAGATGTAATAGGCCGCCCTGAAGAGCGCAACAACGTGAAAAGCTTGTGTGACTCGGGCGTCCTATGAACCTTTTGTCCTCGACGCACGCGCGCGCCGCGCCACGCACGCCACCAATGAAGCAAGTCCCCATTGAGGAAATTGTCCCGCTCCATTACACCACGTCGATCTACAAGGGGACCGCGTGTCCGTGCTGAAGCCGCTGCATTTGGGCTAAGGGCAGAAAGTCATCATATACCCTTAGCTAACCGCAGATGTCGTGCTGCGATCACAAATTCCATCACTTTCTTCGATCATTCTTGAACAAGGACACAGTAGGGGAAAGCCTGACACCCTATTCGTATCATGCATACAAGCTCATTCACATATTAATGCATGTTCAGACTTGGGCCTGAAAGACGCGTTTACACCACGCCGACCGTAAAATCGCGCGCGCCCGTCGAAACTCGTCGCGGCTACAATAGTCAACCATTGTGATGGAAGGTTCTCGCAAGAAGTGTATAGTTTGTAGATATATTTCTCATTTTCAAGATACTAAAAAGGAGATATCAATCCACTGGGAGAATGATCTGTTTAATATAAGAATAGAAAATAATTATCGTAGAAAAGTGTTAAAAAAGTGGAAAAATTCCAACAACTCTGAAAGTTTTCCATCGATTTCACACGTGGAAAAATTTATATTATGAGAGAAAACGAAAACAATTGAAAAATATAGAAGGATCTCCAAACTTGCATGGATGAAGGGTATAAGTACGTAAGCGTGTGAGGTCGTGTGTGCGCGCGCGTGTGGGCGAGTGCGTGAGTTGTATAGTTTATTACGCAACAAGGGCGGAAAGTAGGCGATTTCAGACTTCATAATGAATTGCCCCCGGGGCGCAGCATGCCGGATAGCAAATATTTCCGTCCGTGGCGTGTACGCGGTTTTTCGGCACTGGCATGTCGAAATTGTGTGACCTGTTTGGCACAGTATCGCATCACCATACCGATTGAGAAGCGTCGGAGCATGCGCAGCAAAACCGAGGTCTGCTGCGCATGCGCAGACTCTTCCTGGTCCTACCTGGTCCTGGACCTGGACCTAATCTAGATCGCAATACCGCAACTTGCGTTGCAAGATCGAAATAGAAACCATGGCACCATAAAATTTACTGATTTAAATGAAAAGTACGCATACTACAACATGTGCGAGGATAAACAGAACAACAGGAGAACAACAGAACAACAGAACAACAATCGGGTCTCAACGAGGATAGCTAGTATAAATTCCAGTTCCAAATTTGGTTCCGACGTCACAGCCCTATGAATTTCAACTGATGACCAGCCAAGCGCACGGTCGAGCCCTGTCATGGTCATTATCTTTTCCGCGAGCATCAAGTAGTGTGAACCTTGTTTGTTCCGACTATCAGAGCATGAGCTTTTGCCGCTTAGATAAATCTATCAAGTGCTTCCAAGTCACTCTTAAATTGTAGAAAAACAATACAAATAAAAATAATCATGTGCAGGTCGAGTAGAAACTCACTGGATAGACCATATAAGTTCTCAGTTTCATACAGAGCCCATTCAGCTTGCCCCTCAGATTAGTCCGAGAATGCGTGAAAATAGGCGCGGTCACGATATGGCTTCGAATTGGAGGAACGAGGGCCGGTAAAATTCAAGATACTCAAGTCACGCTTGAGTACATTATGGAAAAGGAACCCCAGGCATATCGCTCGAGTATTTCAGAGCAAGAGGTCGCTGCTTATTGTAGTAGTATTATATAAGGATAGCAAACACCACAGCAAGACTGGCTCTCAACTCTATAGATGTGGAGCTTAAGCTGAGCACGCCGAATCGACTCGTGGGTCAAGCAATCAGCGCGAGGCAGTGCAAGAGTCAAGTACGATACAAAAACAATCGAAGCAATCACGTTATTATCTGTGATCAAGAATCGCAGTTTCCAATTTATTTTCTATCGTTTCATTGATGTGTCGTTTATTCGTAAAACCCGGCGTACACTTCATGTACAGACGTAAGCTCGACAATGCCCATCTCGTGCGCATTAGGGCCCCGATACTCTCCCAAAAGGTTCGACGCTCTACTGGCCCAGTGAGGGTGAGAGCGACGATGCCGCGTTCCCTTGCGGATTTGTGGGATTCGTAAATATTGTGTCGCTTACACAGCGTGGACTGGCTTAGCGCGCGATTATCCCCGAGGGCAATCGAGTTGAAGCGCGCCGCCGCCCTTTTCCGCCTCTGACTCTGCCGCGGGGCCCGCGCGTCTGAAAAGAGCAAAAGGGCCAATACGCCGCCGCAAGAGCTTCGCGTTTCCAGCACTCTGCCGTAAGGGGCACGCTCAGCACAATCTCGATCCGATCCAATCCGATCTAACCTATTCTTTCCGTGCGCAGGCGCGTAACTGTGCCTGCCTGCCTGCGTTCGCCGGGACACGCGGACCGAGCCAAGAGTCAAGAAGGTATATACGGCGCGGAGTGCGATTTTTTCTCGCTTCGCGTCGCGCCTTGTTTGCGCTACCCTTGCGCTCACGCACCACAGAATCGAGCGTATTTGCTCGGCTGAGCGTATACTTACAACTTGTGGAGAGACGCATTTCACGTCATGTAAGCTCTCTCTTCCACGCATACATTCATGGCCTGCGCGAGCTCAAGGGTCACCTCATCGCGAGCGCACATCCTGTACCTCGCGACCAGCGCATCGATGAGGTACGATGGCTGGCTATTTCAATACGAGGAGAGCCCGAGCGCTCATTCAGAAATCCTCTCGGGCGGAGCGCTGCCGTCTGCCACTTTCGGCCAAACTGCCGGATCAGCAGCCCGGTTATGCCGGGACTACACTGGTTCACCTCTCTCGGTGGCTTTGGGTGTCGTTCGCGCGCAGTCATGTCATTGGCCTTGTTTTCTCTCTCTGAGCGCGGGCCCAAACAGTGTTCCGGTTGCCGTTTCGGTGGCGGCGCCTTTATTCTTGTGCGCGCCTCGTCTCCGGCTTTTGTGGGCTCTGTTTTGACTTTCGAAGAAGAGTCCCGAATTGGCCGACACAATGCGACGCGCGGAGGGCTCGCTCCGAACCAAGTGTCGCTCGCGCCACCGTGCGACACTCTCGTCGCCCCGATCCGAACCTCGTTGCGCCCGCGCGCTCCCGTCTCTCATTGTCGGATTGTCAGCTATCCAAGAGCTACCTTTTTCGCTGCCTTACCGTTTTCTCGGATTCCACACTCTCTCTTTATACGTCTACGTTCGCCGCTACTTTTCACAAATTGCCGCTTCCTGTATTCCTCAGCTAATGGAATTTTGAGAGCGTTGCGGCTCTTGGATTGAGCCGCTACTGCAAAGACGGCCCACTGCGCGTCGCGGAAAGTTCTAAAGAACGACGTCTCAATAAATGGTTGCCCACTGCGATTCTCACAGGGTGGCAATGTCTTCGTGGGGAAATTGATGAATACAGTGTGACGTTGTCAATGAGAGCCATGCTTGTCGACTATGTGTATGCGGAATCTCCAAACTCCATCTCTGGAGAAATATGACGATTTAAATATTTTCGGATGTCAATAAATTTCTTCGAATAACTTTACGTCCAATTCAGTCGACTTCGAGTAAGATTTCTGCCACTCGAAGGCTTCGACTGGACGGAATCCCAGTCGGATCGAGTGGCTTTTGCGCAAAATCAGCCGAAAAAATTTAGAGAGAGGGCGATCGTGGTCTCTCAGATAAAACACTTGGTTACCGCAAAGAAGGTCCCGGGTTCGAATCTCTACAGTTTTCATGAAAGATTCATCACTTACATGTTTAGACATGTTTCGACTTGTCCTAAATTTTCTCGTAACAACAGTATCTTAGGTACCTCTTCGTATATAATGTCTTCGCACAAATCATTGAAAAACAATACTGACTAATATCTGCATATGAAATGATGTAATTGGTAGAGTGAAGATTTGTGTTTACTAACTCAGTAATTGTATGTAGGCTGTGATTCATCGGTATTTGAGGCGAGGGAGCAAAGCGACACGAATAGTTTTTTTTCATGAACATTCATGCTAATATGATACTAACGAATATAAATAGTGTTGGGCCACGATGAATTGAAACAGCTAAGCTTATTTTGCAATTTGCAATAATGCTCAATGTTGCGAGGCGGCAAAAAGGTCTTGATGATAGGTCATAGATCATTTGTGAGATTGAACACGCAGGCTCAAGATGGTTTTGTTGATTCAATTGCACTGAAATTCATAAGCTCCTCTGCGTAGCGGGCGGAAAGCTAGTACTTTCGCGCAGTAGACGGAAAAAGGGTGGGACGCGTAAATTATGTACCGCAAAATAATTTCTGATGCTTGGAACAGTTTTCAACACAAATATTGTGTATCTTGTGATACATCAGAGCTTGCAGTATTAACTTTGGAGTGAATCAGCAATCCTTAGATTACGCGGTCCCTTCTTTCTCTACACAATACTCCATATTTCTCCCCTAAACGCTACAAGAGCCATTCGCGAGCCAGAGTATCCTTCGGGGAGATCATCGAAACTGATGGCACATCGCACCTTTACACCCCAAAATATTTCGAGTGGACGAGTTCAGAAGCGAGCGGAAATTGTCAAACATTCAGACGTGATATACAATATGGAGGCCCCGCGAGACGCCAGTACACACCAGAGACATCAGTTCATTGAATGCGCGCGGAGACAAATTGCGGCAGCGCAAGCGCGTCCCCGCGGGGCTGCGGTATACCAGTGAACCGACTATACGTAGCGGAGCGCACTTGCGCATCTTCAATACACGGCTGACGCAAGCCACGAGGAAAGTCAGGTGAAGCTCCGCCCGCCGCTTTGCACCCAGGGCTCGGCACAAAAAGATTCCAGAGGTGCAAGGCGAGCCGGCGGAAAGAGGGAATTCCCTCCGGACGAAAGAAAGCTGCGCGCAGGAATTTGTCGTGGCGCTTCCGTACTTCTAGAGTCTAGCGAAAGCGACTCGTCACGCGGCTCGCATTCATTGCGCATTCGAATATGAATGGGGCAAACCTCGCCTTATCGGCCAATCACTCGTAAATAAAAAAGCTTTCGTTGAGTGAGAATGTGACGCCCGCGCCAGTAGCGACCGAAATTAGGAGGTTCGCCAGGCCCCGGTATCGCCTGCATGTCTCCGACGAAAATTCGATAGGTTTCGCAGACGCGATTATTAAAAGAAAAAAAAACAACGCCGACAAGTAGCCAATCCGAGGCAAGATCGGATTGAAATTTTACAGTTACTCCCTCGCTCATCCCACCGAGAAACGCCATGGGGCCTCTCTCTCTTACACGTGAATAATAACCCAAATGAAATGTGACCTTTTTCTCGCTCTCCTGGCGGGCTTTGTACTCGCCGCACGATCTGTCGACTCCCCAAAGATCGCAAGATGTTACCAGAAATTATTGCACGTTCCCCGCAATTTTGAAAGACTCGTGTTTGAGAGCATGTGAAAACTCTATCTTATCGACATTCGTTATAAAGTTGAAACGAAACTATGCGATCCCACGAAAAAGTAGCTTCAATCTCATTTGCGTTTCAGAGAAATAAACTATGAGGCGAAATTTTGAAGTGAACCATAGGAAGATTATGGAGTAATTTGGTCAATTTATTAATTCACCACTCGCCAAATCTATCGCAGAATTTTTTACGGATCACTCCGAAATTCTGCCTAATGGTGCATCTTGACTTGATTTCAACAATACGCGCGCACTGAATCGGAGCTACTTTTTTGGTATATTGGACAAATCTATTTGAAATGAATTAATATCAAATGTCGTTAAAGTCAATCCGTTACATGACCTAAATTATTTGATTGCATGTTATGGATTGGAATAGTCATTATCCATATGAGAGGGGAGGAGTTGATTTTTGCAGCTCGAGTGCCATTTTGCGGCTCGAGCCAAAAACAAGGGTTGGAATTATCATGAGGGTACCGAAACCACCCAGCCCGAGTGTCAGACTTTATTTTTTGATCACTTGATCTGTGAAAGAAAATTGAAGAACTTTGTCTAAAGCGAGGTCTAAGACATATATCAAGCTTTAATATAGCCCCTCATGAATCACGTATCGCTAAACATTTTTGATCAAAAAATTGCTAAACTTAAGACGATCGATGCGAAGATTTTTAAACGCCAATTCATTTGTGTATTCTTCCGATCACTGATGGCCACGAGCGATGGAAAAAGGAACATTGGATCACATGTTCCTCCTAAATTATCCCAATGGGCGATCACCCCGGCTCGCGTATGAAAATCCTCGATATGAAGATGATATTTAGCAGTAGCATCCTTGGAGCAGTGTCAATTTCCGTTTGAACCATGCAATTTGCCCTCGTGACTCATGACGCAATTTTATCTTTGCAGAGGTGTAAGGAGAAACTGAACACACTGGCGATCTCAGTGATGAATCAGTGGCCAGGAGTGAAGCTGAGAGTAACGGAAGGCTGGGACGAGGAGGGCGTGTACGCGGCGGACTCGCTGCACTACGAGGGCCGAGCCATCGACGTGACGACGAGCGACCGCGATCGGGCCAAGTACGGAATGCTCGCGAGACTCGCCGTCGAGGCTGGCTTCGACTGGGTTTACTACGAGTCAAGGTCGCACATACACTGTTCCGTCAAGTCAGGTGAGCCCAGCAACCATGCCCTTTTCAACCCTCTCTCGCTCTTACGCCCCACGCGCATTACTGATCCTCAAGCACGATCTTGGAGCTTCCTTGTAACTTCTTTGAGCTAACATCTCTTGAAACAGCTCTTCCAGCTGAGACTCCGATTTCAAATAATTTCTTGGTCGCCCATAATGTTTTTTGATCAAGAAATCTTAGTTCAATTGGTTTCAGATCTAGATCTAGAATGACCCCGCAGGTGCTTCATTGGGCCTACAAATATTCGAGAATTCGACGGCAGACCCCATTCAATACGCATGAGACTAGAAATTGATTATTCGTGATCAACCCGTCGACGACCGAGAGAGTCCGAATCCTAGTTTATTATTTCAAGTGATGTTACAACGAGAAAAATTAAAAAAGTTCTGATCTTTTGAGTGCATTATTTTGATTTAACAAGCGTTCTTGCGCCAAAATCACTAATCCGCGCAGTCATGCCTGATTTACCAAGAACTTTATTAATACACTATTACAATCAATTCCAGTCAACACTGGAACTCGCCCAACCCCATCAGAATCACTCAACTTCCTTCATTCGGCTATAGCGTCAACGGTTGGAGATTTCGTTTCGTATTTGATTTCGTCGGTTAAAATCTTGATATGACGGGGTCAGATATCCTTTTGATCTTTCGATGCTGCATACGATGCTTGCAATATTACAAAAAGTTAAAATTGGAATCGCACTCGCACGGATCCCCGGTGTCTTGGTCGCAAGCGCCGATCAAGTTGTCCGGATCCTCGGGGAACCGCGAAGCGCCAGAAAGCGTATCGCGCGCCTTCGAACTTGCTCGGCAACACTAACTCGCAACCCGTTCTGTCCACAGAATCTTCGTCGGCGGGCAAGTCGGGCGGCTGCTTCCCGGGCTCGAGCCGCGTGCGCACGGCGGACGGTGCGCTGAAGCGGCTGGACGAGCTGCGGCTGGGCGAGCGGGTCGCCGCGCTGGACGAGTCGAGCGGCGAGCTGGTGTACAGCGAGGTGATAGCGTTCCTGGACCGGGTGGAGGCCGCGCGGCGCCAGTTCGTCCAGCTGACGACGAGGTCGGGCCGGACGCTGACGCTGACGCCGACGCACCTGGTGCCCGTGGAGGGCAAGCGCGGCGCCGAGTTCGCGGCGCTGGTGCGGCCCGGCGACCGGCTGCTCGTCAGGCACGAGCTGGGCCGGGCGCCGGGCGCCGAGAGCGAGCACGCGCCGAGCGAGGGCCTGCGCTGGGAGGAGGTGCTGAGCGCGCGGCTCGTGCTCGAGGAGGGCGCGTACGCGCCGCTCACCTACCGCGGCACCGTCCTCGTCGACGACGTGCTCGCCTCCTGCTACGCGCTCCTCGACAGCCACTCGCTCGCGCACGCGGCCTTCCTGCCGTACCGGCTCTGGGCCCGGCTGCGCTCCGCGTTCGCGCCGGCGCCGCCCGTCCACGAGGGCATCCACTGGTACGCGGCGATGCTCTACAGGCTGGCCGTCGTCGTGCCCAGCAGCATGTTCTACAAGTGAGCGCCCCGACGACGCGGACGCCGCGGGCAGATTTTGAGTGCCGCCGAGCGAGCGAGCGGCGGCATACCCTTGTTGCGCCTTTCAAATGTTTATTTGTGTACCGAGTGCGA
The DNA here is from genome assembly GCA_030522705.1 of Eretmocerus eremicus. Taxonomy (NCBI): domain Eukaryota; kingdom Metazoa; phylum Arthropoda; class Insecta; order Hymenoptera; family Aphelinidae; genus Eretmocerus; species Eretmocerus eremicus. The sequence continues at coordinate 10,193 of JAPYYZ010000807.1, forward strand.
GCGTGCGTGACGAGCTGTGTGTATGCGAGGCGTTTTGCGAAAGTCCCCCTTGTGTCCGCGAGCGTGAGAGTGTGTGTACCCTTATGTGCCAAACGCGCCAACAGGACCACTTTTCGGCACACACCTGAGTTTGAGTCTGACTACGTTTAGCCTAGATGTATAGTCGCATAGCCACTGGATCGTATATCAAATGTACTACGCTTCCCCCAGTCCTCCGCCCCCGAGATCCTCTTGTCCCACCTTCGTCCAGATTTCATGAGTTGAGTACGCATACGTAAAATACTAGTTAAGGTCGCGCCGATTGCGCGGACTACGGCTCCTCCGCTTGGTGGATGCAGTTCGAGGTACGTTCCGAAATCCTCGTCAACTGCCTCCGCTCGACAAAAGAGGTCTATTATACATTATGACTTCTACGTGCATTCATGCGTCGATGCTCAAAAACATTCGAATCATTATACCGATGTCATCGTGATAGAATGTTCGACAGGTTCCCGATGAGCCTCTTCCGAGTATATCTAATCAGCTCGCAATAAACTTATTTATGTGGGCGGAATCCTACTAGACCTTAACGTGAAGAAAATATATTTTCGTGTATAAATTAATTTAATCAAGTTACGTATCACGGAGGCTTATCAAATGATGATATATATTATCACGAGAAATTCTGATTCTAAAGGATTTCATGAGAATTCAGTAGCAATCGTGAACTAGACTCTCTATTTGAATTCTTTTCTTTTCAATACAAGCGACTATTTCTGATTCGAAAGCTTTCATTTTGCATTTATTGGCGTAAGTGGTCAAACGATGTAATATATTTCGCGCGCATATGTTTTATGTACTGTGTATAGACGAATGAATTTCAAAGATTAGTCCTTTAATTTAATATTGACTGGTTATAGATATAAATTATTCTATCATTTAGTATAAATGAAGTCGCTTCTGTATTTAAAATTTCGAGCGATTTACGTGCAGGAACGAGATTGGGCGATCGAATCGTCGAGATATTCAAATTGCAATTTGTACATATGATTTATGTATAGTAAACGTGTAAGAATATTTTATATGTGTATGTGCGTATAGATTTATAATATAAAATTCACTGTTATATGATTACCGATCATCACTGATCTGTCGATTTCTTCATAACCTCTCTCATTAACCTCAGCATCAATATGTTCTTCTCATCTCTCTCGGATCCGCATCTCTTATTTTCTTCGACACCATCATACTGGATTTTTAACACCTCTTATCTCATCAAATTTTCCGCAAGATTTTCCATATTTTTTCAATCTATGACCAAAAATAAATGAAGAACTACAGTGACTGTCATCGATTCTGATACAGCAAAATAGTAATTTACCCTCAGGAGATCGATTCGCAGACATGCAACTGTCAGATGAGATTTCATCACACATCAATAACCCATCCATATTTGGTAAATGAATCTTCCGCCGAGCTTCATACGCTTAAATTATTTCATCAACATCCTTATTTTTATGATCCGGCATTCTAGTGCATGACCGTACAATACATGCAAGATCACGTGCAGCGTGCATACGGAATAATGCATTGCTGCTGCATGAGAGCATGAGGTACTAATAAATACAATTATCATCTGGAATATAAATAGTATTATTTGTATGTAGAAAAAAGAATTTATAAATTATGTATATACATTACTAGCAACAATTAAATGAATCACTACCAATACTATGTTTAAATATTAATTCATTCCTCAATATTTTTTCCCGACTCCACTTCTGACGAATGAGTGTAATATAATACCATTCAAATCTCAATCATTTTCGCACCAATTGTAAGAGTGGAAAACTTCCCAAGCGTGACCGCGTACCACTCGGAACAAAACATCAGCTATCGGACTTTTGTAGCGCTTTTCAGAGGATGAAGTTCTAAGAACAACTCATTATTGAGCATATCGTAAGGTGATTATGAATATTAGGAACGTGATTCCATGATTTCCATTACTCCTTGAAAGGATTCAAACATTGAAGCCCAAAATTGGCCCAGTTGTAAAATGAAAACCGATCAAGAGATGTGGTGAAGAATTGCTACGTTTTTCTGAAAAATGAGACCCCTTGGTGACTCTATACTCATCAACCTCAACTCGACGAGGCTGCTCAGCATAATTTTTTTCAGTTTATCTGATCATAGAAAAGTGTCCTGTATTCAAGAAACTCTATCAATCGTCACTAGAGATATCAATACTACTTCGAAGCGGGAAATGTCTGTATGGTATCTGTCCATAATGTTAAAATTCCACGGACTTTTAGACTTTTCTCCGGCTGGGTTCCATGCATCGCTTTAGAAATTGCCGAGGAATTTCTTTAACTGTTTAGAAATACCTCGCTTTGCTCAGGCTACAATCGACCCCTATCGAACAAAGTCGCCCATACACGCAGCGTTGCGTAATATGTCAAAGGGTAACGGCCTTTTTTATTGTGATTAAATTCCATGGATAAGATTTACATAAACATATTTTTATGTTGAAATTTGCATAATGGGATTACAATTGTTAGCAACTTGATTCATCCATCCGGTACATACTTTGAATATTTTTGACACTAGTACGATTCTAACTTGCTTAATCGTGCTTGAATCAATTGATAAAGCACCTAAGATTATAGTCTTGGATTGTTTTTTTGGACTTTTAAATGCCAGAGTCACACTAACAGGCTCAAGTTGGGTTTTGATGAAGTTGAACTGACACATCACGAAAATTAAGTCTTGATATAGCTTTTACAAACTCTTTCATGATGAGACAACAGAGTAATATTTTATGAGACTCAAATAATGGATCCACATGAAGAGTTTAATGGCGTCCCATAGAATTGGTTTGCGTTCTGTATTAACTATTCATTACGAGAAAAGAATAATTCATAGAGTGAGTTCTGCAGATTCTTAGACTATATGACAGAGGGATAGTATAGAGTCCAAAGAACGGCTCAAATCGTCTTTTTGGATGGCCCCATCGACAGAAAGTGAAAAGTTATTATTGGATACATTCTTGAAATTTCGGATGAATCGTAAAAAAAGACGAGAGACCCCTGAATGATCCAGAAATTTTCTCCACAACTAAAGCTTGAGGTAACGTCTGCTTCTGTTGAGTAAACGCTCGAACTTCCAACCTTTTTTTGAAGTCAAAGTGGTTTGACACGACTAGCGCGACCACGTTCACGCGATGTTTGAAGAATCCTCTTTTCCAAAACTGAATTGAAAATCGCCTCTGCACCGAATGACAGGTGCAACGACTCTCACCTTCTTAAAATTTCACGATCTTCTCATGTGACCACACTCGTTCCAACCAAGAATGCATAACTTCAAAATGAATTGTTCGCCTTTCGACTATTTCATTCTTGCATCCTGGCAACTTCACAAATCAACTTATTTACCATCAAACCAAGAGTACCACCTTTAAATTCGTGCAAAATAATCTGAGAAAAAACTTTTGGAGTGGTAACTTCTTGGGTCAGTGAATATATAACAAAATATAAGTGATCACATAATGAATTCATGCAAATCTCGCTGTATGAGTCGATAAACTATAGATGGGAATCAAATGAACCCAAGATAACCATACGGTTGAACTTTTAGTTCGTATTCAAAAATAACCATCTTTTTTCGTAGAAAAGGAGTAGAGTCAAGTTTTAATGAACCTATCTCACTTGCATAGGATATTTTTCGTGGTTGGTTGCCATGGTAGGTACTTTCACAGAATTGCAGGAATATGCAAAAAAGAGAAACAAATAGTTCATCAAGAATTTCATATCAAGTCTGAAACCATCATACGGATGACTCCGGACCAGAACGGTGTAGCTATATATTTCGCATTCTTGAAAAGCCAAGTCAGTATTTTGGATGCCCCTCGGCCTAATGATAACATTTTGAGAAAGTTCTTTTAGGACCATACAGTTGAACTACTCGTCGACGTAATATTGTTGGAATGATTTCGAAGGGCGATCACGAGTACGAGAAATTTTCAAAATATTGATTTGGTTTCTCAAAAAGTCGAAATGTGATTATACCGGACTGAAAGAAGAATTTTGCTGCGACAAATGCTATGTTCGGCTACTGTTATGTCTCCAAAGTCGTTCGTTCGAACTTATTTGCTGAAGATAACCGAGCACCTTAGGCGAGCCAATGAAGTAGAACTCAGGCCTCTTGAATCGATGTTATATTATTTCATTTCACACTGGATTATCAGTGTAAGAAAATATGGTGGAGATAATTTCACAATGAATGTAAATGAGAATGTCGATAGTTGATGTATGGAATTTCCGAGATATCTCCAAAGGTGTCCAAGAAGTTATATGGAAATCCGTTAATTTATTCCTTTCCGCGTATACAATACATTGTATAAAATCAGTTTCCAGCAATCTGTAATTATTTCTTTCAAGTCCACTAGGGAAATCTGTAAGAATTCAGAAAACTTGTTGACAATACAAGCAACTTATTGATTTACAAATGGAGGTCAAACATCAAATCGTGACAGAGAAAATAACTCAGAACGAACATTATTGTTGATGTTTTAATTTTGGTATTTCTCATCTTACTTTTACTCTAAAGCCATAAACGACATAAATATCTTGTGAGTCAGGACTGCCTTCGTCTGTGGCGGAGGGTTGTCTCTGTAGACGGGTTGAGCTGATGTTTTTCAGCAGATTGGGTAAAACTTATAAACCAAGCGAAGCCACGTGAGTATAACATTGCCCCCCCCCCTCCCCCCTATCTCGCCTCTCTTCCTCCCATGAGACTGGAAACGAAAAACCCATTCTCAACTAGCCTCATTTCGACCATTTATTTCTTTTGAGCGAGCGGTACTAAGAATCTTCTCGACGGCCATCCCTGCCATATCGCAACCCGGCCGACTTCCGCCCCGCTCTTGTCACCATACAGTAGGTGCTATCTTGGTAGGAATACATAGGGAGATTGATTTTGGTCTAAATACGAGTTGTTGAATGTTTACCATTGTCTTCCTTGGTTTCGTCAATTCTTCATATCGCCCAAATCGAGATTTTATACAAGAAAAACGAAAATAACGTGATTTTTTTATAACCGTGGTTGAGTATAAACGTAAGGTAAGTGTGCCCTTTAAGGTCACCTCAGCTTGGAGGCAGATAACTCTGGCGTGATCCAATATTTTCCAATGTGCAATGCACTCACACAAAGAATAGATTTCATCTCATAAGACTTACAATTTAAGTCACTCGAAACAAGAGTTTTTGACAGAAGTGAATTGGTAACTCTTAAGCTGAAACTGCTCGTATTTTCAGTCTCTTGCGGTAAGAACAGCTATGTGTGATTTGATAATAAAAAAAGCACCTTCTGCCAAATTCTGCAGAGACCATCGGTCCTTTCGCACTCTTCGAGTGCGTTATGTGCATACAACTTCATGGACTGGATATTTTGTTCCGTATACTAGCTATTGTTGATCGAAATAAGATGTAACAAGTGTCTGAAATCGATTGTATCTATATACTTTTACCCTTTTTCGATGTAGTGATATACTATTAAGCCTATCCACGTCAAATTAGCACACTTTTATGATGACATTTTTTGCCATCCAATGTTTTTTTATGGGTTCGAAACGTTGAAAAATGAATCCACAAGTTATAGGTCGCAATAGTATATTACGCACCACTGCGCGCATGAGGTGATTTGGCACAAGAGCTACAAGGCCCTCGTACCGAAAGCGACTATGCGAGCCAGTTACGTATACTATTTTTTCCTCAGATTGGGGCCCATATAAGAGATTTTACCGAAAATTCCAGAACTGAAGCTTCACTCTCGTACTTTGTTTATAACTTTTGACCACCTCAATTGATTTCATTTTTTAAAAGAGCATCTGGAAGATGGTTCAAAAGCCTATCAAATATCTAAATGCAGAAACTTTTTTAAGGTCCCCGCGTAGTCTTAGAGTTTAAAATACCTGAAAAAATGGATTGCCCAATATTTATTGGAGAATTTTTTAAAAATATCTTTTTCCGCCTCGTCAAATGGAAATCTAGTTGAAAAATTTTCCAGATTGTTTTTCAGACTTTCCATAAAGGTTTTGGGCTCTTGGCACGTATTTGAGTGCGATTTCAAAGTCACAAATCAGCTAAAACATGTTTTTCTTCCGGAAATATTGCTAAAAAGACTCTTTAACCTATTCCAACGTAGTTATTTGGCGATTTGCATCGGATAGATGTTTTTTCAGAATTCATCCAAGTTTGAAAAGTTATCGGATAAAAGACAAACTTTTTTAAAGCCACCTTCTTGATCAAAGAATGAATGTCCCTGTGCATGAGCGTCCTTGAACAAGGTTAAAAAGATTTTTCCAAGTAGCCAACAAGATTTTCATTTGAATGAGCAAAGCTGAAGTCAATTTGATGCAGTAGAACGGGAGATACATGTCTCTTACCATCAAAAAAATCCAAGGTACCAAATCCATAAATCGCGACTGGGCTCCAAGCATCATGAGCATGACGAATATATTCAGCGAGCTCCGTCCGTGGGGAGCTTCAGATACAAAGTGGTAAAAGATAGGGCTGTTAGCCAGAGCAGCGTCGCGTCGTGGCGTACAGCAGAGAAGGCGCAACCAACGACTATACAAGCTCACAATCTGAAGAAACATCATTTTCCAAAAAAAACCGAAACCCATAGATCGACGTGAAACCATGCGCTCAATCTGTAAGTGACATCGATTCGGCTCGCACAACTCCAAATCCACATATTTCATCAAAAACCTTTTCTTTCGAAGATATCAGATCTTTGACTCCGAAATCGGGAAGGAAAGATGAATTCACGTTCAAGCATGCGTTTTATGGGGGCTTAATTTTTGGATTCACGCGAGGTACACAGCAACCATTCGGTTGTCTAACAGAAAGATATCGAGTAAAACTATCATAACTCACTGCCACAGACACTTAGCCGAGTGAACTTGTGAATGTTACCAAGGTGACACTCGTCATCGAGTATCACTCAGTAATTAGCGCGATTCCCATCCCCATTGAGATTCGTAATTGAGGGGATACTCGTCAACAAGTGCTTGAGGTGATACTCGTGATCGAGTGGTTGAGGTGGCATCCGTGATCAAGTACTCGAAGTGATTCTCGTGTGTTAAAAGTGGAGGCTCCTATAACGAGTAACTCACGAGAAGAGCCATCGACAAGAAGTTGTCGCAAGCCTCGGGCCGGCATGATCAGAAACGAGGACACGCTCACTAGCCTTGTGCTTGGGGTGCACCAGCTACGCAGCCTCAAGCATATAAATACTTCGTCAAGACACATGCGGGTGTCTGTCGAGTGTCATTCGTAATCGTATCTAAGTACCGTCAACCCGCGATTGGCGAGCATGAGCAGCTATTGAAGCCTCGTCTCAGAATCATATTAGTGTACCGCATTCACATAAAGTCACTCGTCTCTCTCACATTGTACGTGAGCAGGAGTAAATCCACAGTTATTCTATATCTTGGCGTACATCGATTGATTGATCCTTCACACCGTCTTTCGGGAGTCTTAATACTTTCTAAATAGCGGATCTAGGATAGAACGACCCATAACAGCATTTCGTCGACTCGACTATGGAATAACCTTCCGGAATATGTACGGACTAAGCACAATAAGCCATATTTTAAAGTACTGCTAGAACGACACATGTT
>JAPYYZ010000808.1:0-23957 GCA_030522705.1 Eretmocerus eremicus
AGCTCAACTTGAAGGAATAGTAGCATCGTTACTGAGCTAACGTTCATTTTGAGATGAAAAAATGAGAACTAAAGTGGATAAGAAGTTTTTTCTGAAAGATTGCAGATTGAGCACACAATCTCAAAACACCAGAGAAAGTAAGGTGTATGAAAAGAGAAATATATTCGCCTCAATTCGTGGTTGCTGATACGTTTCTGTTCTCTAAATTTCTTCTACTGACTTTTGCGAAAAGTCAGTCGAAGAAATTTAGAGAGTGAGGAAGATATTACTAAAAATCCAAGATTTTTCCTTTTTGATAATTTTGGATATAACCAAGGCACGATTTGGAAGACCATAATAGATCAGAGATCTAGCTCAACCCATCCTCATGCTCTCAACTTCCTGGTGTTGTTTCTATAAATTTTCCTCACCGGACTTATTTTGCGTTTCTTCAGTCCAACGACAGAATTCATTTTACTTCATAGAATTCCTTCTCCAAAAACACTCTAATATAGCCCTGAAAAATGGAAAAGATCGCCAGATTGACGAAATTTTTTTACAGCTTCTCCCCATGGGGGAATTTTAATAGAGGACGATTTGAACAAATGCTATAGAAGCAGCAATCTTCACTGGGTGTATTGTTGTTCCACTAGCTGTTCAAAACATGGCTCTGCTCTTTCAAGAACTATTCAACCATACATAATCGTTTACAAGTTGTATGTTTGAATTATTTTGATTCAAATGATGTCGCTCAAAACATTCTCATCATTGCTCAAAATTTTATGTAACGCGTAATTCCACTCATGTGTTATCAATCAAAATCTTCAGCGACAGTTCCAATACTTGGCGAAGTACCTAAATACTACTGCAACAGTTATCCACAAAATCAAGTTTCTTTCGGTCAAATTTTAAGGAAATAAAGAGAGAAACAGCGACAATCAGTAGAAAAATAAAGCATAAATTAGATGTGAGTCGAAGAAGAGAGAAGGAAATATAGAGGATAATTATCTGCATCACAAGACTTTGGAAGCTATACAGTTTCCGGCCAGACCTTGGCAATCAGGAAATACGGGCGAGTTCTGTCAAGTACTTGATATCCGTCTCAAAAAAGTGGGATGAAGGGAGAAAGCGAGTGTCCGGTTACAGAGAGCTAGTTCAAAAAGTTGTAAGTAAAATATTAGGTCTTCCAAGGCTATAGATGTGTTTCATCTTGTGGACTGCAATAGTCAATTGGGGGAGAAAAGACAAGGACAACATATGGGTGCTTTCTTCCCAAGGTTACTCAACATCCTTAGGTCATTGTTACGAAAGTAATAGACCGGGACGGTATACCCGCTTCCACGTGCTCTACATTCAAAATTTGTGTAGTAGAAGCAGGAGACATAGGTCGAAGGATGGAGGAAGCACGGATACCCACCGATTATCCAAAGAATGAAACGTTTTTTGCAAGAACACAAAAATTACATCGATTTTCGCGTCGACATTCGATCTATCCACATGAATGATCAGGCTTAAGCCCAAATCTATTTTCTCAACTTTCTAGCCAGGCGGAATCACTTCGCGTGTGTATATATGCATTATTCTAGTCAGAAAAGGACGTCATTAAATTACAACGTATACACCTAAATTTTTCTAGCTCCTTCATTGTGATGAACACAAGACTGGGTCTGAGATCCCAAGTTAGATTCTGACTTAGTACTTGAATATTATTCACAGATCTTAGAGCAAGTCTTGGAAGTAGAAGCAAGTTGGATTTCTCTCATTAGTAAGCTTATAGCGGACCAGCTTTATCCAAAAAAACCAAATTCCAATTTCCTCGAAATAATTTATATCTAATTGAAATATACTCAGCACTACTTCCTCGCCCTCATTCTGCCCAATATACAAAGCAAACTAAGGTATCGAACATCGCTTTACAGAGGTAACTGAACCAAACACACAATCTCTGTCTCAGAACGGTGGGCTGTGTCTGCGAAAAAATCGTGACACAAGCACGTACTCGCGTGAATGTGCGTTTCTCTCCCCGGGCCTTGTGATGCGCAACCGGTTACTCTCATAATTGATATCACATGACCAAAGTACCAGATAGAAACGAATTTCTCATATCCAGGATGAGCATGTGATGCCAAGGCGATTGTTACCGCAACAGCAAATGATATTATGCGATATCTGCGTGCGGAGGAAAATTCTTACAGATGCATTCGTCGTATCTGCCATTGAGACTGTCAACGTGCATGCATGTTAAAAGTAATATATTCCAATCAATGAAAATAATTATTACATCACAAGATGAAAAAGCCAAGGATTGGTATTTTCCAATCTTTGCTGAAGAAAGAAATCATTTTGAGGCTAATTAATTACTGATTGTGAGTCATCCAGTGACGTTTCTTGGCGGAAGGGAATTTTGGTGACGAAAAGGATCGAAACAAAATCTATGATTTGCTGGCCTACTGTCATAGAGACGGAAGCAGATCTCACTCGAACCACAGAAACTCTTTAATGTAAGATGATTGATGCCAGTGACGACTCTCATTCACTATTTACGTACTTCCGAGGTTCTTGGCTTTTCTCGTGATAATCATTTCCGCAAATTTGAAAGTTATTAGTATTCAAGGAAACAAATGTGCCTTCGCAGTTGATTTTGAGTAATTTTCCATACAATACAGTTGGCAATTTTTTTGCATGCGTATGAAGCTCCAAGAAAAGTATCAAATTCACCCTCTCGAGAATTAATAGAAAATTGAATGTTTGCACAAATGTTCAAACAGAGACATGATTTTTCTACTTCGTGAAATTCTTTCCAATCATATCATGAATAATCTTGGTAAATCATGTATACTAAGAACAGGATGTACTCAAAAATATCTTACCAAAATGAATCTATCAGCGGATATTCCCCACGTGAATAAAGGATTGCTTTCAATAACACTGTCCTACATCAAAATGTAACATGTCAACTGATCAGTAATTCTAATGCCATTTGAGCTGTTGAATCCGAATCCGTTTTCGGAAATGTCCTATCGCGTCACATTTTCAGGTAAATCAATATCAAAGCTGGAAAGAATTGTTGTTATTTCTGAGAACTTGTACGCTCGTATACATCTTTTCAATTGAAAGCGTTTGTGGATCATGATTGCCATTGATATTGAGGGAAACATTCAATTATCATTGATATTAAGGCACACAATCAGCAAACTGAAATCTAGGACCTGATTATATAATGCACTCCAAGCAATCGTTCCAACATCATCTGATTAGACGTCGATGTTCGCCAAGAAACTTCTGCTTTATATTCATGATATATGAATTAAATGTTTTCAATTTGGGCCAAGAATTCTTCCTGCAACAGATAAGAAGGTGGGGAACAGAGCAGAGAGAATGACCAAGCATATGACAATAGATTGAGAACCATTGTATGACAGATAAACTGGAGACTGAAATTTAGCGAGGATAAATTATGAAACTTGATACTTTTCCAGAAATTGAACAATTTTCAACCTGAAATCCAAATGAGCCTTATCAGAATATGTTTGTATTGGAAACATTGATTTACAGTAGAAATTGCATTCTAAATACACTTATATTGATTCAGTAATTTCGTGCAACTGAAATGGTTCTAAGTCACATTTGTCCTAACAATGTCTTATCAACCCCCATTGCAGTTTAATCAGTTTTGAGTTCAGAAATGCGAACATTTTGATGGATATATTCAAGAAAAATAGTTACGCGACTTCTACAACCACTCGTTATCAGAACCTCCATTTTATTTAGGGGATTGGCATTCCCTGGATGTATCAAGAGCCGCATTGCTCAAAAATCTACAAACATTATTGATACATTGAAAGAACCACCATTCGATCGATCGGGTTCTGCTCTCTTAGGCGAAAGTGACGGAGAAACAAATCAACTGACTCAGTTGAAACGGCATCTAGAGCAACTGTATCATCGAACAGTGAAATAACCCTATCCACAAACCTAAACGCAATTGTAAGGTGTCCATCAGGATGATTTGAGTATTGTAGTCTTCATGCATTTTCAATGCATGAGGACATGTGAGAATCTGTATTAACAAGCGTCACATATGCATGTACTCAACTCGTATATTGGGAGTATGTAAGTTGATGGCACGTGCATGTGGCATCGAGTACGGTCGTTTTCCAGCTGAGATGGCGTGTGGTATGGTGATTTACGCGGGCTTGACTACAAGATGGCTACTATAGGTATATGATTATAGCGTGTCTGGGTGTCATAGACGCACAGCTTTCGCACCTCATAATTGTCGCATTCGACGAGCCATCACAAGTGATGCACGTTACTCCTCACTATATATCAAGCGTAGGGCATGCGTGTAAAATCAGGATAGGAGCTCTTGCCACCGACGCTTTATGAGATCATGTGGGACATTATCATACTCACCACGTGCAGAGAGCACACATTTCATCTGGCTCTCGCATCCTCCCCCCTCCCACTTGCAGTTTGCACGCTACTGTATACATGTATACATTGTACCTTGCGGGACGCGCGAGCAGAGGCGCAATATTTATGATTGGACCACACTTGTTGCAGGCTATTAATTTTTACGAGCGGTAAATGTCTTCACGATTGGGGCTTAAGACACGCATGCAGCGTGCGGTAGAGATGCTCTGTGATTAATCTTATCTCTTGTACAGAACTATGTACTTTTGTGACGGATAAACATCAGTTAATGGCTGAAGTTAATGGAGCTTGATGAATTGCTTTGATCCATAGAGTTTCCAGCACATGGTTCCTGGTTTGCTTGCATTAAACGTTGATTCTGCAGGTGTACTAGATAATAATTATAATTGATGGAATTTCCAGTTACTGATTGAACACAAATCGTCGCATCCATCAAGCCTCATTAATTCTTCTTCATCGATGGAAATGCCATGAATATTTAATTCTCTTGATTTTCATACATTGGTAGCATGCCAAATTTTATCATTTCTTCTTTACTGCCATCCATCTTGGTCTTTGTACTCATCGATACATGAATGATTTGTAAATTTGATCACTGAATCACAGAAACCATTTTTCATGTGTCATCAACGTTTGAGCTAATTGATTTTGTCAAATAATCATCAGTCACTGATTATATCATTGTTCAGGAGATACTCAAACCTGCTTAATAACCATCAAATCCAAGGCCAGTAAGCACCAAACTCAACGTGAGTCACACGTGCCCTAGTTTCTTCACCTTCGCAACGGATCAAGTCAATTGCGCGTATCGTCCAATGTCGACGATAATTAGTATGAATCAGCAATCGACTCTTGATCAGAATTGCAATCAAGCCCGATCAAATTGGCGGAACAACTCAAACATTCGTCCTGCGCAGCTCAAGTCATACGCAACAATAGCACTCAACTGACTGGAAGAAACAACATGAGATGACTTGGTGTGAACTTTGGCATATGCAATAATGTACACTCGTTATTAGTGTCTGAGCTAGCCCTAATGGGCAGAGGAAGCCGTTTCGAGGCCATTCCGCGCAGCTCAATAGAAGCCATAATCGTGCCGAGCGATGACGTCACAGAGAGAGAAAGCGGATGCGCGGGCTATGGCGTTAAACGTGACTCCACCCTCTTTTCAATCACCTTGGAGCCGGAGCCACCCAGCTGTCAAGCCGATGCTCCACCCCATTTTTTGCGCCAAAGCAAACTGTACTTATGCTGCCGAGGAGCGATATCGCTCTCGCCATCTGTCGACAGACCGCACAAGCCTCTCGATCCCTCAAGTTTGACTTACGGCTTCGGCGAGCCTCCTGTCGATGCCGCCACTCTCGGCGCAAGGCCAATCTGCCTGACCATGTATCGGGTGGGAGCCCTACACTCTGCACCTCTCCCTTCGCCTCTCGCGCCTTGGGCCAAGCTCGGATGCGATATTCCTGTGTAGTTGCGTGGATTTATCTATTCATCTTCTTTCTTGACCTCTGAGCTCAATCTTTGCAAGCTGCACATAGTTTTTCGAGGCAAGCTTTTACCAAAATTTTCAAAGTCTTGGAATCAGTCACAAATGAATTCAAGTTTGTTAGAAACTGCACACTTCCATCTTTGAAAAAGCCCGTCCTCAAAAAATATATAACTTGCTTTATTTTTAATTTTATTCGAAGTTCTCAATCACATGGGTTATCTTATCTGCGAATCGATAGATTTGCTGTCTCTATTTTTGTATAGCTTCACAGACATTTGAAGAAGTTGGAAGTTCCTCACTAAGTGATTGAAATGGTTTAGTTTGCATAACCACGAAATAGATCTACAATATTGACTTTTGCGATATAAGTAGGCAAAGAAAATTATATATACTGAAGATTCATAGATATCGTTGAGAGAAAATACCGTGCCCCTATTGCTTACGTGAATCATTCAATTAATTTCTCATCTCGCTTGTGAAGTGGTTCCGGGTCGGCTAGTCTCTCTTAACTTCAGGTATTTCTCTAGTAGAGAATTTTTTTTCCATCTTACTGCTTGATACCAGTTGTGATCGTCGATCAATATTCAGATTTATCTGCCCCAGTTCAATTATCTGAAGCGAAGTCTTCTGTAGTCGAAATTTTCTGCAGAGAACCGCTCTGCGAGGCGGAATTAACACGGGAATAGTTTTATGGGTGAAAGGCACTTTCTACTTGGAGACTAATAGTTATTCATCGCATGAAATTCCGGCGCCCTCGCAGAGGGTTGAATGGTCGGTGAGTCGGATTTGTTTTGGGCGCCGGAAAAGGGTGCCCTACGCCAGCATCAGACAGCCCGTGCCACCGAGCAGCCTCTTCAATAGGTATTGTTCAATGATACTTGCGGTAGGGAAGGAGGGGGATTTTCGCGGGGGGTCAAAGTTGCGAGGGATTCGGGAATGCAACAGAGGCGCTTTGAACACAATGTACGTATCGCGGTCTCGCGGAATTGAGTTCAAATGCCTCGCGCGCGCGCCGAGAAAATTTATACGCGGTACGTAGTGGTGCGGGTCAGGGAAGCGCTATCGGCGCCCATTCATCAATCCGAGGAATCAATACGCTGGAATTAATGAAAGCGGCGCGCGCGAACAGCGAGAGAGAGAGAGAGAGAGAGAGCCAGCGGCCGGAATGTTAATCGCGATCGGTCTGTGTTGGACCCGCGCCCCAGCCAACTCCCAGGAGTCCTTCCGCCCTCTCACTCTTTCCTCCTCCCTATATCTCTCTCTTCTCTCTTCCTCTCTGTTTCTGTTCCTGTCGGACGCTATATAGGCCACGCCGGAATCGTCGCAAACTAAGCCCAGGACCTGTGCCAGAGGTGTGCACACATTGGTTCACACATTCTACACATATCTGTTTATCGCAGACGCGTTTTGCTGCTCAGCAAGCTCACATCCTCTGATACCGAGCTGCAGAGTG
This sequence comes from Eretmocerus eremicus, assembly GCA_030522705.1. Classification (NCBI taxonomy): domain Eukaryota; kingdom Metazoa; phylum Arthropoda; class Insecta; order Hymenoptera; family Aphelinidae; genus Eretmocerus; species Eretmocerus eremicus. Next base: position 7,362 of record JAPYYZ010000808.1, read on the forward strand.
GGTAATAGGATATTCTCACCCTCAGAAAATTTGTTCTCTTTCCAACTTGATTCCATTAACACATTCTGCTGCGATGATACAGAATTCCAACACTTTGTTCATAAAAATAGATGCGCCGAACCTGGTAGCTATTAAATCAAATGAGGCTCACACTCGTACAAGTGAAACAATCACATCTCGCTAGCTGCAGTCTCAAATTGGTCAACTCTTGTTTCTTCCATTGCTCCGAAGCGAGAAAAAGCTTATCGACCAATTTTCATCAGGTGGTCTTCGAGTTTTACTGGAAATTTGAGTAAATCGATTGAGGACCAGACGTTTTGAGTTTAAAACTTCCAGAATGTCTGTGAAGGTCCTGCATTGATTATGTCACCCAATTCCTTGCTAATATGTATCAGCGTTATTTAAATCATGCAAACAGTTCTTGGCATAAGACCCCATCCTGTCACCTTCATGAGAATTGCCTCGCAAAAACGTTCACATTTGCGAATATATGCTACGCTAATCTTGGCGCGGATGTATCTCAGAAACGACTTTGTGTACAGGGAACCATGCTGAACTTCTCGGCATCTACTTTTACCGTAAAGTAGAATATCTGTGAGACTAACATTATTTCAGAAGTCCATTTTAGACTATACAATTCTCTCAACACACATACGTTGCTAATCGCACAAAAGCTACAAAACAGGATGTAATCCTGAGATAAAGCACTAAGGGGAGGGGGGGCAAACTTCGATAAGACCTTGACACTTCTCATAACACGACGGCCCACCGACTTTGGAGTGGTTATTTGAAAAAGTCACCGCAAAAAGCTAAAAAAGGTGGTTATGCAACGAAGTTGCAACTAAGGGTTTGACTATAGTACCAATGCGCGCTGACAACCCAAGCTCGAGTAGGTGCAAGAGCAAAAGCTATGGCTCACTTGGTAGAGGCCTCCTCTGAGCTCGTCAGCTCCCCAATAGGTCCTGCGAATCTCACATTGGCCCCCATCAGAGCATCTTTCCAATTCTCACTATGGTACACCACTCATAGCATCTATAGAACGTAGCAAATGATTCATTAGAGCAATGCAACAGACTCTTAACCTACGAATTCTTGTGTGATTCCAGGTGCGGCGTAGCGTCGTCAGCGAGCTGGACAGAGACACGTCACTGGCACCTTCGAGACGCTAGCGGAACCGACATTGGCCACCAAAAAGCTCATCTCTCACCAATCAAGCTCACCGCAACGTCGACGCTAGCAGCGACTTTATCCAGGTCGTCATCGTTTTCGTCAGCAACTCGACACCGTCCGAGTCTTTGACCACTTGGCGAGATTGGCCGCGAGGAAGGACGTCCCCCCTCCTCCTACAAAATTTTTCCAAGACAAAGGCCCACGTGAGACGTTGATTGCGCGCACCTATAGGAATATAAGCAACGTATCTCTGTGTACATGTAAAATTGAATCAGGAGAGCGAGAGAAAGAGAGCCTCGTCGTACAACGCTCCGAAGCACGCACGCATCCAAATGATAGTCGAGTGATCTAGTGTTCTCCAGTTCTTCAAGTTTCTATCATCTTCCTCCTTTTTTCTTGTTACATAGTGCGGTGAGTTATTCACTTCAATCGACAAAAGAAAAGAGCTAATGAGTGAGATAATCGCGAGGAAGAAGCTAATTGAAGAAGCTCAAGAGCCCAGTGTGATATAAATCAAATGATCATAGTTACGTGATCCGCAGCAACGCAGTGTGATAGGTATAAAAAGAAGTATATGTATAAATAGAAGAGGTATAAATATATGAGGGTAAAAGCTCAAGATTAAGCTATACATAATTCAAATGCGTATCGCATCCGTAAGTTGAGCGTGAGAGAAGAATTAGTTGAAAAGAGTAGCTGATCTCTGAGTGCGGGTTATAACGTTCGTGTATTAGTTCCAAGTGTGCGTTACAGTGCTTTGAAGAGTGAGCAGGACAGCTTGAATCGAGGATAAGTAAGATATAAAAGAGAAGAGTACAAAGAGCGCGGTTTTGCGCTCGTCGGCCGGCGTGGGAGGGCAGCGCCCTCTGCGATAGTGGGCAGCAGCGGCTGCGAGGTGGTGGTATTTTCTCCCCGCGCCGAGTTAACAAAAGGCCCAAAGCTGTTAAACGAGGAGTGCGCGAGTGACTGGCCGCAGCAGCCACACGCCCATAGCCATAGCATGAGTTCGTACTTTGCGAATTCGTACATCCCGGATCTTCGCAATGGCGGGGTGGAGCATCCGCATCAGCACCAGCAGCACTACGGGGCCGCAGTGCAGGTGCCCCAGCAGTCGGTACAGCAGTCTGTCCAGCAGTCGGTACAGCAGCAGGCGCAGTCGGTACAGCAGGGCGTGCAGCAGCCGCAGCAGCCGAGCGACCCGTGCGACCCCACGATGCTCCGGGGCGGCGGGGTGCACGCGCACTACGGCGCCACCGCCGCGGGCCAGCCCCAGCCGGGCATGCCCTACCCCAGGTTCCCGCCCTACGACCGCATGGACATCCGCAACGCGGCCTACTACCAGCAGCAGGAGCAGCACGGGCCCGGCGGCGCCGGCGGCATGGACATGGCCGGCTACAGGGCCGGCTCGCCCAGCGCCGCCGCGGCCATGGTCGGCCACATGGGCCACGCGGCGACGCCGGTCAACGGCCACCCCGGCGGCACGCCCATCGTGTACGCCTCGTGCAAGCTGCAGGCCGCCGCGGTGGACCACCAGGGCAGCGTGCTCGACGGGCCCGACAGTCCGCCCCTGGTCGACGCGCAGATGCACCACCAAATGCACACGCAGCACGCGGCCCACATGCAGGCCCAGCAGCAGCCGCCCCCGCCGCCGCAGCAGCAGCAGCACATGCAGCAGACCCAGCAGCACATGATGTACCAGCAGCAGACGCAGCCGCAGCAGCCCCAGCAGGCGGCCATGCACCCGCAGCAGCAGGCCCAGCAGCACCAGGGAGTGGTCACGTCGCCGCTGGGCCAGCAGCAGCCCGGCACGCCACAGAGCGCGCCAGCGTCGAACCTGCCCAGTCCGCTCTACCCCTGGATGAGGAGTCAGTTCGGTGAGTCCCATCTCTTGCCCTCTTATTGCGCCTGCGCATTCTTAGTTGGGAGGAAGGGTACATCCCAACGAGGGTTGCTTGAACTGGAAATCGTGCTAAAGTGGACTTTAGGGGTGCGCGATGGTATACTAGATTCGACCCCATGACGCATCTTGTCCAATTCAAGAGACGGTCCCTATGAGAAATCCTCAAATGAGGTAAACTCTGCAGTTCCCGGCCGGATCAAATCTATTGACAAACATGCCAATGAAGAATCCACTCATGAATCAATTTGGTTACTTTCAAATCAAATGTATTCCTATATGTATGGCTAGACTCGAACTAATTGTCAGGGAACTCCTGGCTGACCAAGTGGTATACGCAGAACACACCCGAAGTCAGTTGCTCGAGGGATAATATTGAAATTCGGAATTGTTATTTCCTTGATGAACACTTTACTAAGCCTACTATTTGAAGCATATTCTGAAAAAGGGCCGAAAAATCAGAGGAATCCACCCCAAAGTGGTCTTGATACCACGCCCTTGCACTTTCATGGTAGTTATTTGAACTCGGCACTGAGCAACTCGGGAGAGAGAGGGGGGGGGGCAGTATTGAAATGAGTTCATCTTGAAGAGTTTGTTCCATCTCTGTAACTAATACAGTGTTGTTTCTTTCTACATTGAGGTTCTATACCATGCACCCACGCATGATTATATGATTAATCTTGTCAGAGTCCACAATCATTTCGAAGGCTATTAGCAATACTGAGATTTCAATAGTGCTTACGCTGCTATCATGAGACGTTTTGTCAATTTGGAAGGTAATATGATCGCTCACTACTCTTGTCCTAAGGTCTACGAGTCTTGATGATTTCGAAAGATGCGGTACTATATACACAAATCTGTTCCAGAATCTGTTACTCAAAATCTGAAATCGCGAAGCAAGAATGGCGATAATGCTCGTACGGTAATGTTGGATCGTGCGGTAATGTGACTTTATCGCACTCTTTACGGCCACTCGTAGGGAAATGTCCATTCCCACCCTTGTTGCTTAATGTACTAAAATACTTGTTCGCCACAGTTGGAAAACATAATTGTAACCCCCTTATTTGTGCATTTTTGTTTCAATTTCGACGAACATTTTCTGTATTGATAGAAGAAACATTTTTCTGGTGCACTCAAAAAGTTTGTCTCTCAAAAAGTTCCATGAAATCCAGAAAATTTTTTGACATAATGGTTCGTTGGAAAATGTGAGGAATTGGGCTCTGACTTACCCTGTGCTCACCGTGTTAAATTACTTAGCTAATAATAATTCCGAATCCGCAACCCTGCGGCGCTGTCACAATCAAACGCGTATGAGACCTAGCTAATAATAGTTCGTCGCTTTTGTCACTAGGAGAATGTCATTGCCAATAGCTTTGGAGAAGTTGAGTGCTGAGCAAGCACCATAGAATGCGGTTGAGCTGGGTTGCGATTTCCAGATTTATAGAAGTTTACAAGCTATAATGGCACTCCCGTGCACAGAATGCCTAATGTGCATGATCCGACAACTCTTATTACGACTGCTTTGTCTACTGTTCGTCGGCAAGTTGATTCTCATGTCTTCAACTTTTGAGGCACATATGCATGAGCATCGCTAGCTCTTACCGTGATTCACATTATTCATCATTTTATTTTTACTAACCTGCCGGCCTTTCAAGCACAGCAACAGTTCTTATATGTACCTAAAGTGAGGGCAAAGGCGGAAAGAAAGAAGAATACCTAAGTTACGTAGCTCAGCTCAAGGCTCAAACCGCCAGATTCGCGCGAGTCTGGGAGCCAGTATCCGCCGTACGAGGAATTCTCGACTTGTAGGTCTTCTTTTTGCCTCGAGTCCGCGGTAAAATACAAAGCGAGATGCAAATTGTGCAAGGTGTGCTGGGAGCCTTCCGCATTACGCCGTTCTTCTCCACCTCCGTAGAAACGCAAAAATTCGGTCCAAATGAATTTGCCGAATTGCGCTTGACCAAATCACGAGTAAGGGTAATATCCATCTCTACCTCGACGATTATTGCTGACGTCATATCCTTTCTACGACTATATACGAAGGCACTCGATTGCTTAGTATGGACGATCGATGATGTGGAGAATAACGCAGAGTTATCATTCTTTTGGTCTTGCAAATCATTATAAACCTTAGCTTATTGTTTCTGCAATGATTTGATGAGTATGATTCTTTCTTGATTCGAAGAGAGATCATGATTTCCATAAGAACTATTGTATCCCGATTAAATTGTCTTATTAGAATGAACAAAATTCTTACGCATCCTTGAATCATTCTCTTTTATCATCTAGTTCATCCCTATTGTGGTACGAAAAAATGGTCTGGAACTGAGCAGTACTTGAGATTTAACAACTGAACCATTCTCGAAATCAATACTATGATAATAATTCACAGATGGCCAAATATTCTCAATTATGAGTCTGTGGATGGTCACTTATTTTATCGGTCACCTATTTCCGGCTAACATACACGTAGTTTACATGATTTCAAGGCCTGGCTACGGGTATACGACCTGATTATGTATATGGCTTGGCTAGGCTATGAACCGGCCTTTTCTCTTTGGATGTACGGTTATTCCGAGGATTAATTAGAAATTCACGCTCATCTGAGAAAGCCATTCTTTTCAATTTTCGAGGATTTATTGAATGCATCAAACGCGATGAATCAAAAAAACTTGCGTGGAAATGGAATGCATCTCCCATGACTGACTGGGGTATATGCGCGCGAATCTTTGGAAATTTTGTTTCAGTTCATGCCTTCTGATTTTAACTCTACTCTCATTCGAAAATTGTTTACACAGTTTGCATCAATTTCCAACTCCAATACTATTATTATTATGGCTGCAACCAAAGCCGCAAACAATGAATTTCTGGTGCGAGATATCAATTTTTCCTCGTTATGAAAACATGTTTTCTTTTTGATCTGGATTTTTTGAGCGATCATAAACAATTGTGACTGAACCAAAATATCCAATATGAATTCTTTACCGTCATACTCACTTTGAATTCGTAGTTACGGTCTGAAAGAACTGCAAAAAAAGTTTATGTAGTCCCCTGCTCAACATTACTCCTGGACACATTTTGAGATTTTTGATTTGAACGCTTCAAAACTTTCAGTATTATCTATCTGAGACTTGAATGCTATCTATGGACCTATGCGTTTGTATTGTTTATGACAATGTTTCGGACATCTAACTATGTCCTTTTTCAGGTCAAAATTTGCTAAATACTAAGTGAGGGGGGGGGAGTGAGAATTTGATTTTCTATATGAATGAAGTCTTAAAGTTAGGACTAATTAGCGTGTATGGCCTCCTGTGATTCCCCCGAAGATGGAACCTCGCACGGATCTCAATTTTCATGGATAAGACGGACATAATTATATATGGTATTTTATGACAGGATGTCCGGTACATAGATGCCCGAAACGTTGTCATAAACAATTCAACTGGATAGGTTCATAGATAGCATTCGAGCCCCAAATAGATTTGATTTGCTTCTGTCCAGTAGAGTCTCAAACTCAAGTTCCATTGCAATGTTTCAAACTATTTTGCACATTTTCTTATATATATATATATATATATATGCTGAAAAATTGTTTCTTACATAGCCGTAGGTGGAATTACATATTAGACTCCGAGATCAGTATATAAAATCATGTGTAAACTTTGGGAAACTATGGAAAAATGTTAGACTGCGGGAAAAGAATGATGTATTCTCACCGAAGCAAACTGAAAAAAGAAAAAATAATTCGAAATGAAATTTGGGCCGTCCCATCTCTTGGCTGTTTGCGCAAGCTATTCCGATGTCCCAATACTCACCCAAGATAGTATAGTAACCGATCGTCGATGAAAGGTCGTGAGCAGGTGTGGGGAAAAGAACCCAGCCATGTCGCTTATGTGGTGCTTCCTCGATGAGCTTACCTGCAGCGGAACACAGGTATGATCGCACATTCGTGCCAAGCCGGTTCTCCCTTGCCAGTCGAACGCTGATCGAAGCGGCATATGCTCGGCCAAGTTCATTTTGCGCCTCACAGATGTCGACACGGGCATCTTTTCAAAAGCCAGAATTCATTATTTGGATCGATTCCACAATTTCTTCATTATTCATCAAAATTCGTCTTTCACCATCGTTGGACTCTTGGTTGACGTTTCCATCCGATGAATTTACTCGTCCATTTGTTTCTTGATCCACAAGCTTGAGAAATATACTTCGTCCTACGCAAAGTATACTTGGGATTGTGCGTTACAACCTCACGAACGAGCTCGTGGAGGAAAAAATATTCAATATTCAACAATTAGAGCAACCTTGAAGTACAGTCATTCGTGTATGCAGGATCTTGAAATGAGTGTAAATACTTGATCAAATCTCTTATCATCAATTTTCTCTTGAACATTCTCCAAAAGAACATCTCATGATGGTTCAGATGAAGATTATTTAAGGCTGATGGAGAAACGCGCAAAGGGATGAAAAGAGATAGATCGATCGTCAAATCTAGTTCTCATGTATTTTTCTTCATGCAGCATCCACTCAAGATCACTTGTTTGATTCATGCAGACTGTACCAAATCATTTATGACATCATCACACTTGTAAATTCCCTCTTACATGATGTATTGTTATGCCGGCTTCATTATAGTGCATATTAACTCAAACACTATGAGTGCGAAATTTTGGGGATGATAAATGTATAACCACGTTTATAGTCATGCTTGAGAAGACATACTGAGTTTATTGTTTCTCAAAATCAGAAAGAGCTTTTTGTAATCGCCAGCTAATACTTTCACAATTATACTCCTGAGATCCTTCCACGGAGATTAATCTTTGTCAGATATATACGCCGAGTCAGCATTGATAAGTTGAATTGGTATCACATGGAGAGTGGCACGGTTGTCCTTGAATTTTAATGCTTGAAATTTTCTCTCGTCGTCATAAAAAATTCTGCCGACGATAAAAATCATACATGATTAATCTGTGCCTCAGATTCGAATTTATTACGAAAACATGAGACTGGAATTCCATTTCATTTCTCCTGTGTACATAAATCACGAGAAGAAATATTCAGCTCCACAGTCGGCTTAGGGGGATACTAATGACGTGACTGTAATCTTCCGCTTCCAACTCCATTCCGCACAGAACTCGAAGAATTTCGACCGCAATAGCCATACTTATGTTCAGCGCAATTGAAACATGCCAGTTTTTAGCTCCCGAATTTCAAGAGTGACGAAAGCTTCATATACTTTAATAATTAAATCTCTACCCGCTGACTGCTAATTTTGTAATTATATACTCGAATGTATTGGAGTAATTATAACGGAGTCAATTCAGCCATGGCGAGGTCCGCATATGACAGAATCAAATACATTTCTAACTATCATCTTCATGATTCGAAATGCCTAAGGGATCATACTGGTGAAAAAATCATTGGTCGTCCTGATAATTTCGTTTGCACTCTACTATATCTTTGTCCTCCTACTCAAACTATATAGGTATTGTAAAACCTCTCAGCAATTTTATTCCACTAACAAAACTTTCTCAATTTTATTTCAGTTACAGTAGCAAAGATCTTGCCAGTAAACAAGTATACTCTTGTACGCCAATCTTTATTCGCAACAGGAACAGCCATTTGGAGTGTCTGCTTCTGAGGGGTGTGAGACACCCCTGTCAGATTGATTTCTCATTCGTGCGAACATGATATTAAGAAATACAGAGATGATTCAATTTGATTAATAACCAACATAAGCTATAATGAGCTAATAGAGTCGTTTGGAAAATTATCTTTTTTGTCGTTCCCCATATTGAGATTGCAAATTAAGATACGTGCGATCCCCGGTGTATCGCGCATTAATCTTCCCATCGGGAACATAATGCGCCCTGGAAATACAAGAACCGGGCAGCTCTCGAAATAATTTTCCAAAAATGTCTGTCTCTGCGCTTCTAAATCTGCCGACAGTTGAACGCGCGTATGGCCACGGGCTGCATCAGAGCTTCAAGAGACATGGCGCTCAGCCGCGTCCGATGGCTGAAGAAGGGCCGCGCGCAGAGTGAGAGGTGGGGCGAGATAAAACGAACTGCGCGAACTGAGGCCGGCGGGGGTGAGAGCACACTCACGCGACGTCGGGACGTTGCTCGAGGAAGTGGAAAACGATACGTCGAGCGCGAGCGAGAAAGCTTAGAAAGAGGGTCGGCAACGAACTCGAGTCGGACGGGGTGCGCGATGCGGGCTGGCTTTGCTCTCACAGTGTATACTTGTACGGGAGGGAGGGTCAGCACGCGTGACGATGACGGATGGGCCGAGCCGGGCGAGCTCTTCGACGAGCCGCCGCCATGCCGCAGAAATTCAGTTACTGCCCCAGCCACCAAATTCAAATCTACTCGTATCTTACAATACCAGTGACTGGCTTCTCTTTTGTAATTGGATGCACATTATATGCTCTATGGCGCTGTGCCGAAATTTTCATCAGCCGATCGAGGCAGATGCTCTTCGAATTCGCGGTATCTCGGCCCCACCACGTGCGAGTGTTACAATACATTTTTGGTCCGCGCCAATACTGCGCTCATGCCACCGCCATCTCGTTCACTGCTCGTGTGCTCCCACTCCTTCCTCCATCTGGCTCGGATGACGAATGGAGCCTCATCCATCCACCTCAGCCCCGGCATACCTTCTGCGTTTTGTATGCTTTTTTCATCTTCTTCCCCCGTTTTTCTATCTCGATCTTCGTCGTGATTCTTCGGATTCCATCACACACCAATTTCTTCTCTCACGCTCCTCTCTTGAGTTTATTCCTGGATACTCTCCCTCTCTTAGTCATTTCGCAATCGTCAATAGCGATCTCGAGATTTTGAGCTTTGTTTGATGGTTTTGTCTAGGCTGAATGACATTGGAATATTTCTCTTTGATTTTCAAAATCAGATCCATAACTCGAATGCCGAGATCATATCTGTCGCATTCATGAACTCTAGAAGGTTGCTAAAAATTTAAAGCAAGGCCAAGTCAAGGAGACATGGAACTACTGAAGAAGTCCTACCTCGAAGTAATAAGTTGGTGTATCAAAATTTCATCCATTCATCCTTTCATTCTATTCCAAGTGGATATGTATTCAATTCAAAAATAGACCAGATATATGATTGCGAACACATGTCAGCAATGTCATTATCAAAATCTCAGCAATAGCTGTGTTTTATCGGAGGTTATCCGAGTTCTGACGTACGAGCTATATATATTTTACAGAATGACTCCGCGAGCAAGTTCAGACCCATCAACAACAAACTTCTTCGTCCCAAACCCCCGACCTCGTGCCCTCTCAGCTCCCCTACAAGGATCCAGTCATCTTCCCTCTGCCCCGACATCTACTTTCCATCGAGTGGAGAAAAAAAACTCGGTCCTGGCAATTTGATTTGGGCGCTGGAGGCAATACGATGAGACAGCCGCACAGGAAGGACAGCGAGTGCGCAAATTTAATTGAGGGGGCGAGTACGCGTAAAGCGGCATGCCCGAAAAATTGTTGGCCGCACTTTTTATCCTTTATCTTTCTTCTTCTCTTCAACTGCCTCCGCCTTTGTTCTTCCTAGCTCGGGGTACAGCAAGTCGCGCCGTCGCGGAATAGTTTTTGATGAATGGAGGGGCCGCGGTGGCGCTGAACGAGCCGCGAATCCCTCCACTCCGCGGCGCGGACATAAATAATTCAAAGAGTATTAAAATAATGCATCCTTAAGAGATTCGAGGAGCGAAGAAAGAGCAGAGCCAGCGGCGTGTTTATGTAGCGAGTATAACATTTAATAATACGAGCGGCTCCGCGGGCTCATTTGTTAATCTCTCTCTCGCTCGCGAAGTCAATGCTGTGGCGGTGCTAGAGGTCGAGAGCGGGGGGTCTCGGTGCTGCGCGTGTGTACGATCCAACAAGCCGAGCACGGAACGAGCGGTGCAAGCTCCGAGAGCGAGTATCAAAGTGCAGCGCCCGAGGAAATTAAAGGAATCCCTCGCTGGCTCGAAGCGCTGGGATGATGGATCTGAACAGCGGTGCGCCCGCCGAGAGCTGCTGCCCCGACCCCGGCCGAGTAACGCGTGCTATAGGGGGACATGTGTACCCTCCAAAAATAATTTGCCTGCACGTCGCGAGACGCAGGCGTTGGGAGGAAGTGATGCTCAGCCGCTGCCACAGCCGTAGTCGTCGTGGTAGTCTGGTCGCACCGGACGGGCACTTTTTTCAATGGCACGTCTTGAATTTTCTCTTTCCGTATGAGTACGAGCCGCCATGACGAGCTACATAATATTCTGAATCATGAGTGAGGGCAGTGCTACCACTGGATATCAAGAGATTGATTCTTCACAATTGACTATGACTAGCTAAAGCCTTCACGCGTTCTGTAAATTTAATTCACTTCTGTCACTCGAATTGTATTCAAATTGAACACGTTATAAGATCCCAGTTTGCCAGCCACTTTTTATCTTAGGATGTTTCAGACTCATCTGTAGAACGAGAAACTAAAACATCAAAATATCTAATACAAGTCCTGCATGATAATGAATAAAATTTCAAACTCTTGATTGGTAAGGTATCTCTTCCACAGATATGATTCTCTAGATTGATTAGTTCAACCATCCATTGACTTATAATGATCAACTAAGAGGACGTATGGATTTGACAACTTCTTATGCAGCATTTCACTTTTCATATCTTTCAAGATTACCCCTCCGGTGCGCCATGGTGTTCAATATAAATCAACCAAAACATTCAATTCCAATTACATGATAAGTGCAGGAATTCACAACATTAAGGATTACTGAATTGTTGAATAATTAACTCAGTAACTTTATCTAATACTTCATTCAATGAGGTTCGCTGAAACTCTTGAAAATTTCAATGGAACTCCCACATTGACCTGATGCTGGTCACTTGTTCCACAGACTTTTCTATCCCACCAGAGAATTGATGGGGTATCTATATAATGGTTTTTTTTTGCAAATTGATCTTGAAGATCATGATTTGTACACAATTTTTCGAAATGTGGTTAGTTGGAGAGGTTCAGAGCACATTATTTTTCAATAGGTTAGATTCCATATGACAAATGCATCAATGAACTCATGAAGAAATCTTACTGTACTAAATTGGAAGGCATATTAAACGATAATAAAATTAATTTCCTCCTGCGATTTGGACACTGTCATAGATGCGTGAATTTTCAAGAATAGTTTCAGGCATCTGGAAATAAGGATGGAAAAAAGCACTTTCATGACAAGTTGCATCATAGAGTGAATAGAGAACATTTGGTTCCAGCGTTGCTTGGATTTGAACAAAATAGAAGTCAAACAAAACTGCTCTCCACTTTTTACGTATCTTCTGAAACCAATCCATGAAACTGCTGAAACAAGCCTCATAAAGGAACTCATCCTTCAGTTTGTTAGAGAGACTACATAGCACAATGGCATGGATAATGTTTTATCAGAAGATCTTAAGGAATGTATCTTTCTAAAATTTTTTCAATGATCTTAACAAGAATGCGTTCATCCATGGCTATAAGAAGTAATTATGTACCACGACAGATAATCCATAGTATTGATGATCCAGGAGTAAATTGTATCCATTGAAGCTTCAAATCTTGTGGAAGACCAGTACCTGAAAAATTCAAATGAGATAGTGATCAGATACTTCTAAAAAGCAATCTCTCAGCATGACATTCAGATTGGGAGGCTAATGATCAGGAGTAGTACATGCAGATCTTACCGAGGCTGCCATGCTCTCCCGATCTGCATTTGATAATCTCACCGCGATGCACAAGTTCCAATTTCTATGTGGTTTGCTTTCATGCCACTCGGTGCAACACTCAAGTTGTGGAAAAGGCAGCGAGTGCAAGAGAGAAAGATGGAGACAGAGAGAGCAAAGGTAGACCCATAAATCTTTTGGCATACTCTAGGGGACATTTGATCCTTGCGTAACCCAACGCCGTTAATTTATTGCCTCGCGTTTAAAGTCACCTTCGTCCGCGAACGAGAGAGAACCAAAGGCGACCCAAAGGAGGCGAGAACGAGATGCAGCCGCAGAGTGTCGGTGCAGCGCGCGGCAATGCGGCAGAGGCAACCTCACCGAGCGACAAGCCGAGATCTCTCTCGTGTTGTGGTAATTCTGCAAACGTGGTGGTCGAGACTCGCTATGCCCGCGCCCGCGCTGTCTCCACTCATTTACGCGGGCAAACAAGTTTATTTATAACAATGCTTCAAAGCAAACTTCCCATGTCTGAGTTGCGTTTCTCGTGCCGAGACGCATCGTGACAAATGCGCTACGAGTATGTGCCTTGGATTCTTCATGCTGCTTACAGTGATGTATTTCCAGTACCTGTGCTGCTTTGAGTTTATGTTCCTCCCAACAATTCTTCCTCGCAAACTCTGGATTTCGACCTTAATCTTTGATTTACTTGAAATGTCTCAAGTCTTCTCAGAGTTTCATCGACATATATCCGGGCATAATATCATTTGGAATTTGAACCAATTTCCAATATTATCTCACACACAAGACAAATAAGGATACGAGCTCTATTTCTGATGGAGTTAATTCCAACCTCCCTGCATTTTGGTATTACCAAAAATTTTTGTTCCCATTGTGAAACGTTGTGTGTGCCATTGTGCACCAGACGGATTTGTTGTATAGCTGAAGACCAACAGAGAAGAAATGGGCGAACAGATTGTTGAGTTGTCGTGAGTTCTACTTGAGCGCGCGAACATGCTCAGCTGTCTCAAAAAAACGTTGATATATAATTGAATCTCCTGCAATATGTTCTGAACGTGCTTCAAGTTCAATAACGCAAAATTCATCATTTGGCCAGAAACCAGAGGTGGAAAAAACCACCTAATCTCTGCAGGAACCATGGAAGCATTCTTGATGAATCTGCTATGAGCTAGGGATGACTATTGCAGCACGGTGAATGTCTGATGCTTACGATAAATAATATTTCTCTGAGCACGATCCTTTTGTATCAGGATATGGCCCGGCTGCCGCAGATGCCTCTTGACATTGCAGCAGAGATTGTCTTGGCTATTGTGCATTGCTTAGGTTGTGTTTCAACTCCGCTTCCTTACAATGGGCCGTGGAAGAGCTCGCAAAACAGATTCGTGACAGCTGACACAAAACCAACGCGAAGAGAAAGGCATATATGGTCTCTGTAGCAGCTTGGGCACGAGCCATTACGTATGCGGTGCAGCTAGACCACGAGACGAGCTTGCGATTGCAGTTGCGACTGGGGCATGAGCAAATGGATCAAAAAAGTCAACTCGTTGACCAAGGTGGCGGGGTCTTACATCAAGCTCTTTAATTAAATCCGAAGCTCACAGTCTCAGAGTTTTGCAGTAATAATAACACGCGAGTTCTCGAAATGCAACTTTGGGAAGCGACCAATGCACCGAGGCTTGCGCCGTCTATTCGTCGTCGAGTAGCAGTTGCCACAACCTCAGCATCTTGGCAATGCGAGCATCAATTCATTTTGAATTTCCGCGCAGTTGCAAGAATCCACTTTGCAAGATTTCCTTGCGATCTCTGAGAAATATCAGTCTTTGAATACCAGCCGCTGCTTTCGTTATTCTTCGTTTTTGTTTACAAAATTTGATGAATCGGATTGAGTTTGTTCAACGTCAAGTCCTCTGACATTCTTCCTAAGCATGTCTCACAGTTCTAGGAATGCTCGATATAATGCAGGGTGTGACTGTTGTTGGGTGTAATAAGTATAAATTTGAGTATGTGTATTTCAGTCAAGGAGAAGAAATGAGCGACAGAGTCTCTTGTCTAGTATGTGTTTTAGACTAAATGGCTTTCATCTCACATCTGATTTTTTTTAAATATCATTATTCTCGTAAGAAGGAATGATCTATATAATTTTCGAGTCATCTGTACATATAATAAATATATAATTTCAAATAATAACATAGCAATGGAAACAATTGTAATTCTTCTCGTGAAGCGTTGAAACGTAGCCACAATCAAAATAAGGGAGTTGGTCATCTATTGCACTAGAAGGTCATAAAGCCTGCGTAAATATGTCTATAACTTTTCTTGCGTGCATGCTTTGGGTAATTCATACGAATCAGAACCATCTCGGTGCGGAATGCAAGCAAACTTGTGGATTAAGAGTTACGTCCTTCTAGCACTTCGATATTCATTTTGGGATTCAAAAAAATGAGTATTTAATTGGCCTTGGAACAGTTTCATCCGAAGCGATCTAACATACCGTACGAGAACTGAATTCAAGTCGCGCGAGAGGGTGGATGCGTTCAAGATGGTTGGGACGAAGAAGCTGCTCTTCAGGCCTCTCGAGTCCAGTTTTATTTATAAATGGAAACATCACACGGTCGTTTCCTCTCATAGCTGTATAAAGCGAGCGGAGGTGACACTCGGATGCTGCGATGCGTGTCTCAGGGTCTGCACTTCGTGATACTCTTTCCCTCCCGTTACGCTCTCGTGACTCGCCCCTTGAAATGTGTGTCCGTGCGTACGGACATCCATCCCGTAAAAGTGTTTGCGTGTATGCACCTCCCGTGCTTTTTTAACGCCTACTTTTCTCGATCTCTCGCGTGCACTCTCCTCTTTGAACATCCCGTAATTTACGCTCTCTCGTGTCCGTGCGCCCGATCAGCTCCTCTCTCGCTCGGCAATATTGCTCCAACAGCAGCAGCTCAGCACGCGCTCGCTCGAGATGAGGCTGCAGCGGTCTCGTCTTGATTGAGCGGCCCGAAGCATGCTATGCAGGCAGCTGCTCTCTGTATACACGTTGCTATCAAGAATCGCACATTTTCGAGCTGCACTGGACTGTAATGTCCAAGCGACTATACATTGCAAGCACGTTTACCGACTCCTTGTGCATCGATTGTGCGATTATTAGATGTTTTAGAGTCTTGTGGAGATTCGCGAGAGATTTTTGGTATAGGGGCGTGAAAATGTGGTGTTGCATGCAACGCCCACGCGATCCAAGATCGTGGGTGCGAATGATGGAGAAAGCATGAACGGTGATCTTTATCTAGCAAATCGTGTTATCCCTCTATTGTTCAAGATCTTCCCATAAATTCATGCGTCCATGAGTCTTCGCACAGTTTTTCGTATAGTGCCTTTGATTATTTCTGTACTTGCTCAAAACCAATTATAAGTCTAAATGATCCACCAATTGTCAAATGTTGTACAGCAGTTGGGAGTTGAATAAGTTGAAAAAAATCCACTCTGGAATTCTTGCAGCACGTTTGCAAAACACAAAATGTGACGAAAGAGTCTGAAAATTTCTCGCAATCAAGCACCCGGTACCAGGCCATCAATCTGAGTGGATAGCTATCCGACATCGATCACACGGGCGATAGCTCATCGACTCGCTCATCGATGTTTGCTAACATCTCACTTATACCCTCCAAGCCAGATGATTGAGTCGTCTCGAGCCTAACCCATACGTTGACGAGCCTATCTCCAAAACAGTTGCCTCGTTCGAGCTCTGAATAGAATTGCCCCTCAGCCCAGATTGGCTATGGGCACATAATGAGATTGAGATGGGACAGAGCCGGTTCCG
>JAPYYZ010000809.1:0-17850 GCA_030522705.1 Eretmocerus eremicus
TAAAATAATTCATATAGGGAGTTGTATGAGATGGGGGGAAGATATGGGGGTATCATTAGATAGAGCTTGGCGAGTAGAAGAAGATGGAATAGGTTTCATTAAAATTGGTGATTCATAAGAGGGTGTAAATTGAGAAAACAAAAAAAATTTTGTGGAAAATTCTCTACACGATTACAATGCTTTCTCTACGAGAAAACAAAAAGATGCATGCAGTAGGTAGACGCGAGTTTGCCAATGTATTGAAAGGGACGGGGGTGCCGCGAGAGTTTGTGGGCAACTCCGAAATGTGAAATTTGGAAGATTCCTCATCGCACTCTCGATTGGAGAGAAGTTTGGATCTCGCCAAGAGTTTTGGGGATGAGTCCATGAGATCTCGCGACGACTCCAACAATACAGTTATATTAAATGACACGAAGCGTCCAAAGCGTAGGACTTCCACCCCCTCTTGCAAAGCAACAGGTAGGGATTGGATGCAGCTAGAACTGTAAGCGAGAGTCACGCCCCCTACAACAGAGCCTCGGCTGTAGTAGGACTTGTCTCGCTAGTTTGGCTCAACGATGGCGTCAGATGGCAGGGACTTTGATCTTCTCTCGGACAGGATCAGATACGTGAGGATTCCAAAATTCAATACACCGTCGTCCTTCTATGTGCAGCTACTGGGGAAGGACATTATATACAATACCTTGGAGCTGGAGATGTGGGATTTTCACGGCAACGACAATCTCAACGGTGAATTGGACACACCGTGGTTGGGATTGCGGAATGCAGTGCTCAAGAGATTGAAAATATCTGATTCACAGGTACGAGTATCATGGTTCTTGGAGGAGGAAAAGAATCTCAAGTCACACAGTATTTCTCCATCTCTCACAGCCTGGCATACTGATAGCTACGGAAATTCGAGGAAGATGGGTTCGATGCTAAATCATCCAGTCCACACTCTACGCGTGCATCGACGACGGCCAACAAAGAACATGGACTTTTGCAAACCTAGTGAACGGTGTTCATCAGTTATCATCTCAATTCACTCTGACGCCTCCACGAGCTATCCTATGCGGACTCGGTTACATCTCACCGAAGTCGAAAGACAGCTGTTCCTTGAGTTTGAGAGCAAGTGAGTTGTTCAAAATAGTGACAACAAATAGACAGCTGTGCGTGTACTTTGTTCAAAGAGGAGAGATTGAAAACTCTGCGCATGTTGTCATGACGAGCATAGGAAGAGATAACAGTGATGTTCACGTGAATACTTTACTCACTGCATTTGATACCGCAACACCGATGATGTACACCATTCGATTTATCCAAATGACGAGTCTGAACAATGAATCCCGATGAAAATTACCTGAATCTTTTTCTTTCTCTTGTACTACCGTTATCGCGCTGGCCTCCGCTAGCGACGCTTCCGCTAGGGGTTCAGCGTGTGCTAGATCACCAGCCCCGCTAACAACACTAGCATCCTCCTGCGGCCCGCTGGGAGAGCAATGTCCCCGCGCCGCCGCCGCCACCGCCGCCGCTCTGCTAGAGTTTCAGCAATGAGATTTGGGGATTTCGAAATTTCTGCATTTATTCACATTTGTTCTTTATATCCATACGGTACAGAGTAATCATGTCTTATGAATCTTTGTTTCTTAAGAAGTACTTTACATTTCTTATCCTCACCGCGAGTGATCATATCGTGTTTCCCGGTTCGCGTGGTGGTTCTGTTGTGAATTTTGATGTAACAGTTGCCAGGTGCGAGATTATCCTCGTCACCTATCGCAAGCTCTTGCTCAGGTGAATCGGTCTGAGGGTTTCCAAAGTAATGAGTCTTCATGAGCTTTTTCATGCTGTCAAAGTTGATTTCCAGCGAATTCATGTGATTGATTCGTATTCCTTCCACTTCACAAACTTCGAAGATTTTTCCGTCAGCGTCGCGACCACGTTAAGCGTAAAATTTCGGCCCGCCCGAGATGAATGTTTCAATGTACGCACCGGGATCGTATTCCTCCAACTCGTTCGTCATTTGTCCGGGTAGCGTACCCGTCGGTGGCTTGTAACTACCGGGCCGAATCTTTGGGAAAATTGAATCCGTATCGTAGTAGAGAGCTTCTTTACCGGCAGCTTCGAGGTACTCGTAGAGTTTTAGTTAGATTTGAACCGTCGTGTACGCCGCGACGGCGACGTTTGTGTTCGCGGCCGACTGCACGGCGTGGTCTTTATTTTTCCACCACGCGTACATGACGTCGTCCTTTATCAATCCTACACGGCCTACCTCTTTGTTCGGACTGTTGAGCAAGGCGAATAGTTTATTCGGATTGGCGATTATTTCCGTATTTCTCATATTGCAGTGCATCCCGAACCGACCCCACGAAGTATTCCAACCCAATTGTGCCGTGGAACGCAGGCCTGGATTCTTTGCACTTCTCTCCCGATCGAGTAGGATGCTTTCGTTCTCGGCGTAATATTGGATGTACCTATATTTGCTCACATTGTCTGTACATCCGCGTTGCCAACTCAACGCTTCTTGTTTTATCTTGAGAATCTTGTCAATGTAGGGCACGAATAATCTTCTGGTCGTCTCGTCCTGGACCGCGGCATTTGGTTGATAACGCGTCACCCTGTACTGCCATATCACATCAATTGATGATATTTTATAGCCCTTGGATATGGCTTTTTGCAAACCGCACGACACCCAAGTTCCGTACAACGCCTGTTTTGCATCGGTCGTGTGCATGCATTCCTCTTGATTCAGCTCTTCGCAACAAGTGCGGCAGAGTGGAAACATGAGTTTGCTGTTAACACGGTATGACAGTACAGGGTGGGATAAGTTGTCCGGTGGGAGCACGAGACAGCACACGAATCCTTGTACGTTTGGAAAGTTTTCAAAAAATTTCCCCGTCAAGGTGAGACAATCGGAGCCTTGGTACACGGTCGCATGTCCGATTGGGAATTCGCCGTATTTACAAATGTACAATGAGCAGACGTCAAAGTATCTGATCTCTCCGCCAGCCTCTACTTGACACATGGTCACTAGATCACTCGTACGCCCGCCGTAAAATCGATCGCGAGGGTTCAATGTGACTTTTTAGACGATGGGGTGATTGCGAATCGCTGCTCTAAACTCTGCGAGTGGTTTTATTGTTTGATCAAACTCGTGCTCCCATATTTCGGAAGAGTCTGTATCCTTGCTCTCTGATTCAACGAGAGATTCTTTCTGTATTCTCGTACCGCTCGTTCATACTGCTGCGATCGTTTAGCCTAATATTGCGATCGTTTGGATAGCAAACATCATACCAATGATAGTAACATCTGTGGAACTGAATGACGGTTTCTGGTGGACCCGGCATTTAACCGTTCACGCGCGAATTGTCAAAGAGAACGTGTTCGCGCCCTCACCCCGCGTGTTGAATTATACAGTTGGACGTCTGCTCGAGGTACGTGAAATACTCGATGGCCTTTTGGCTCTGGTGATCGGCTCTAACGTAACCACGTGGCGGTATGACACTAATCAGTCCGTCTTCCATGAAAGTTGTTGCAAATGCTGCCGTGCAAGCTCCCGCGAGTGTCACAGGCCCCGAGAACGGGCACACGTTCGTAGCTTCCATAAAAATTCGTCTGAATTTGAGACAGGCTTGTCGCAAGATCGTTACATCCTGTACGCAGTATTCGTGGATTTCTCCCTCCATATTGAGAACACCGTCACGCACGCTCTCGTATTATTCGATGAATTTTGTACGCTCGCTCGTACTCATACGATCCGGATCGTAGTCTGACATGGGTGGCCATTTGCCTCTGTGCTTTGCGTTTTCGTCTTCATAAAAAAGGTGTGGAGAATAACCCTTCACACTCTGTAGACCGAGAGCTCTGGGGAATTTTGAAAGACTCATTGGAATGTGGCTCAAACTATTCAGGAAGATAGTTTTCAGCCACTGCATCGAAATTATTTTGCGTCCGTCCATTATCACGTCGGGTGTGACCCCCGATCTCTTCACGATGTATCTTCCGGTGAGCTCTTTTAGAATAAAGTGGCCGTCAAATCCTTTGGAATTGTGAGCGATGCAGAGTATACGCGAGAATTCTGTATCCTTCCGTATGACGAGTTGAAGAAATGATTTTACGGGATTATCTTCCTGATAAAATTCCACGTGTCGCATCCCGCAATATCTACACAATACATCCATGTCGTCGTTGTCCTTGCACGAATCGCGACACATTTGCACGGCACAAAAATTCAGAATGTGCTTGTATTCGTTTTTCGCCAAATCTCCGGTATCTTTGAACAAAGTATCTTGTGTCGTTTCAAAGTTGTAAGAAACGAACGAGTTATTGGGAAAATATGCGCTCGAATCGACGTCGCGCATTTTTACCGGCTTTTTGACACGAATAAAACATTGGTCATTTGGATCGTGCCTGCTCTTGCATTGGGCACAATAGTTAACACCACACACGTGTTGTTCATTCATCCTATCGTATCGCTTACCGCAGTCAGAGCATACGCGGATCTTTTCGCAAACGCTTGCTTTAGAACTTGCAGTCCTCTGCATGTTATACGATCCCTCTCTTTTGTGGTTCTTAACACATTTCTTACTCCGAAACTGTCTATAACAATCATCGCAAGATACATCATAAAGTGCAGGCTCGCACGGCGAGGACGCAAAGCACCTGTTGCGTTTTTCGTCGCACCTGTGTTTTGCGCCCGCTTGATGCCCTTTATTACAAATCGGACACCCGAAGCGATAATGAGGTTCATCCCTGATGAGCTTAGCAATGGCCACAAAAGGAAGCACTGGCTTAAAATGACAAATCTTTTCATCCAGAGCCAAGACAATTATTTGGCGATACTGGACATGTGGTACGGTATTCCTGAATCATACTATACCATCGTATCGCGATTTCTCTCCCGAACCTTCACCGCCTTCCCTCAATATGATGATTCGGAAACCCATGGTGACGAGATACCTCTGAAACTTTCCCCACTCTGCTTGCCCACATCCAGCATCGGGTACAAAAACGTCGGATTGAACGCATAACTCTTGTGCACGTCACGTCTGATTTGGTTCGCGCTTCATTTCTGCCATTGATCCTTTCGTTCTTGTCGGTTCGTGATATTCGATGGCACAAACGATCGAGCGAGGGAAGCGAAGATTGTCGTCGTTCCGAATCCTAATCATAGATTGCTCATACAACGCGGCTATCGATTCATCATCTTCCATTCCGTTGTAGGGATGACGTCCAATCGGCTGTCGAATATACGATACTGGTATAGCCAGGGTTCCGTCGACGTGGAACCCTGCATTACTCTGTGCAATTCGACCAAATACTTGCCGCTAGTCTCAACAGTCGAGTGAACGAATACGCGATATTGGGAACCACACCGCGCCGCGAACGAAGGCATCGCTATTCATTGTTAAGCCTGGATATCCATTCGGTGCTCGACCCCGTGTAATTATGAGAAAAAGCTCGGGCAAGCCCCCGTCTATGAAGAACCATACTAATGGGTCTTGTACTTCTGCGGCTGTCTTGAATTTAAAGATAATCACACGCATTCGCGTCGCAAAACGAGCACTGTATCTAACGTTTTGATCGATTATTTCAATATCTTGGGCTACGTCAGCTGCTGGTGGCGAGGGCGGTGATCGCGGCGCACCGTAGCCAATCTGCTGATGCTGCTGCTGCTGCTCCTTCTCGTCCGCCTCCTTCTCGACCTCCCCCTCCTCCTCCCCCTCGTGTTGTGCGCTCACGCAAATTTCGGGATTATCTAACAACGAAAAATGAAACTTTGGGAGAAGGGTTCGAATTCTGAATATTCATTTTTTCCCCGTTACAAATCGGCTACAAAATTTGGAATCATATATTGGACACGCGCGTTAAAATTCACTCTTCTTCGTGGAGGTCTTCTAATACAGCATCTTGCGCCAGCAGCACTGGGGGGGGGGGGGGGGGGGGGGAAAATGTTTGACGCTAAAAAGGGGGGGCGGGGGGGGGGGGGGGGGGGGACAAAGTTTCACGTTAAAAAACCGAGGCCCGGGATCCTCGCAACAAGAGAAGATTTGGACTACTCACTCGTGCCGGCGCTGAAATCCATCTCCTCGATGGATAATTCCATAGTCAACATGCTTCTGCTACTGCTGCTGTTACTGCTGCTTAGCGTGATCGTTTCGTTGTTACCATCCAATGTGATGGTATTGTCGCGGCTTGATGTGTCCGAGATGTTGACGACGTCAACGTCGCCCGAAGATGCACTCACACAGTCACATCTCTCACTGCACATGGTTGCATCATCATCACTGTCCGAGTAATAACTTTCGAACATGTCACTATCGGTCGGATTATTTTCTGCGTCTTCCTCCTCCTCCTCCTCGTTACCATATTCGTACAAGAGGACTACATCATCTTCCTTTTGGTTGGCACATTCCTCTTCCTTCTCGAGTGGCTGTTGAGCGGCCGCTTCCATAAGATGACGGAGAGCTTGCACGCTCTCATCCTGGCTGATGGTCGCCAACAGCTCCTCGTCTGTAGGCCTGATGAACCCCTTCGGTAGTTCATCATCCTGACTGTGGAGATATGCGAAGATATCTCTCAACCTTCCTTTGACTTGTGCTTCTGGTCCTTGGTCTGAAACGAATATGATAATAATTCTTTAGAGTGTGAACGATGGATTCACGAAATTATACTCTGATGAAATACTCACTCTCTGCTGGGATCGGTACAGGACCCAGCGCGGCAGGGATATTTCCTCTTAGTCCAAACTCTGCTTCCGTAGAAGATGAAAGTAACAATAAGTCGATATTCTATCAAGTACATAGAGTGTATCGCCCACACTCACCCATGACATGTTCTTCTTCTTCTTCTTCTACTCTGGTGTCAGCATTCTGTTCTTGCTGTTCGTGAGAGTTTGAGTGTTGCTCCTCTCCATCTTCTGAAATATGATGGATAAAATCATTGACATCCGTTTGCAAGTGAGAATTCTGAGCAGGGGGGGAGAACTCACGTGATTTAAAGTCCTGACTCGCAGGAATGTCTTGGGAATATAGGTAGAAGAATGCATCTTTGATTCTGGCAACTTCTTCCTCGACGTACTGTCGAGCATAATATTAGCGCTCTGGAAATAATTCAATGATTGAATGTGAAAATAGTTTAATGGGATGATGTTCAATTTAAAATGATATTCTTCAAACTTACCACGATTTATAAACGCCTAACGTTCGCGGTCTCCCTCCGCCCTCAACTCCCCCAAAAATGCCTAGAGATCGAGAGACATGGCTCTAGGTCTGGTGATCTACTGAGGGCCCATCAAGTGTCCTCATGGGACTTCAGGAGACTTTCAATTTTCAGTTTTCGGCGTTCCTCCCTCTCCTCTCGCAGTACTTTAACCCGTGAGCCTCCACCCCGACCGATTCTCCAATCACGACCTGACTCGTTTGAATTTTCACTCCCCCTTCCGAACAGAAGACAGTGCTCAAAGTAGCCACCAGAGAAGACGCTTTTCATCTCCGCACCCTCACTTTTCTCGCACTGCCTGAAAATTTTTACCCCCACTCAAGCTGCGATGCAGTTGCATCGGTGTCGCCCGTTGTAGTCAGCGAGGGCGTCAGCGACTCCTTGCCGGAGACCAAACCCTCACCGCTCTCTTGACGACCAATAGATATTTGACTCGTGGGCGTGCTATCTCGTGCGTCTCCTATTCATGCTGGCTCGAGTTAACGGTGTTGGACCAAGTGAAAGTCCAACTGTCAAGAATCCAGAGCCCCCGCTACTCCTACGGACCACCCATGACGTGAACAAGTCGGGTTCAAAGAAAGTGCTGGTGGGTCTGCAAGATTATGGAACCTTTACGTCGGGGCGGTACAAGCCTATGATGACGATCTTGGATCAAGTCGAGAGCGTCATCTACTATTTCGATGCTGAAGACTGGGACTCATTCGTGAAAGAGTTCGACGTTATCACGGCATATTTCTCTTTGCAAAATGAGCCAATGGACGTCTCAAAGAAGTATTCCCTTGGGCTCTACGATTCCTGATTGACAACAACCCATACAGTCAAAAGCATTGTGTTATCAGAAGCCTATCAAGCTGGAGTAGACCTTCCGCCAGCCAAGAAGAAGAAGTGTGATCCACAGTTGGTGATGCAATTCGTTACTTCCGATGATTTGCGGAGAATTGAACCACTTATCACGGCTGAATTCGAACGGTTGGACAAGATTGCTGAGATCGCCAATGATGTACGAAGTTCGATCCATTCAGTTACCGGTGATTCATTGTCACGCATTGATTCCGAGAATACAGACAGCTCATCCTCGGTACGGCGCTTCTTTGATGAAAATCGCGAGGACATCAGGAAGAGGGTATTGGAGAACAACGATGACTATTCAAGTGATCCCAGTGGCATGTTCGAAATGATATTCAATGAAATTATCTTATATCATTCGCCAATTGTTCATAACCATTGTGCTCAATTGTCTACTATTGAAGAATCTCAGCAATTTTGAATAAAAATTTTTTCGTGAAATGAGTTCACTTAATTTTTCTCTAGGATTTTTTCAAACACAATCCTGAAAACGATGGAGGAACTATCCCAACAAAGAGATTCCATGGTCACAAATTAATTGGATTTCAGAACAAAAGACCAATACACAGAGTCATCCAAACGAACTATTTCTCATTTCTTGGAAAATTTCTTGCAAGTTCAAACGGAATAATCCACAAGAGTATCGGTTGATCTCTCTCATGAATAGCATTGTCCGAAAATCGTAGACAAAACACAACGTTCGAGATGAATACCTGCTGAGGTGACATGACAATCTCGGGGATCTTAACGACTCGGCAACAGTTTTTGTGGAAATCTTTCCGAGAAATTCGGATTTCCGTAGTCCAATTTTCCAGCAGCCGCCTAGTCCGGGAGGTGACTCGTGCCAAACGCTCCATCAAGCATAACTATTTCACAGCCAATGACATTGAACCTGCTTTGTTTGACCCGGCCACGGAAGCCCTCATGCCAGATCGAAGAATATCAATCAGATGCTGCCCCGCGAGAAATGCAGGGAATATTTGGTCTCTTGCACGGGGTTTGGGCTTTAGATACATCTGGCATAGTGGTGAACGTTTCTGGGTCAAACGAAGCGGTAGCCATCGGGCGCATATGTTCGGGGCCCTAACTGAACTCCATGTCATTCAAAAGGCGAGTCAGGCGGCCCCAACTCGGACCCCCAAGGTCTTGGACCAAACCGGGAACAGCTCCACCGTTCCCGAGCCGGGTGTAGTCCCAACAGGAGAGTCGGCGGGGGCTCCCTGACTGAAGAAGGCTGCTGGAGAGTCACGAGGGAGTGGTAGTTCTTTCAAAGCGGGTTCCCTTAATATTAACTCACTCCGGGATTAAATTGAGCAACTCCGCCTGCTCGTCACGCAAGATCCCTCCTTACATTTATTTGGGGTGGCCGAGTCGTGGCTGGATGAGTTCGTGGACGACAGTCTTGTTCGTATCCCAGGATCCTCTTTGTTCCGGCAAGATCGCAACAGAAACGGTGGTGGGGTTGCCCTGTATGTGCGTAACGATTTCAAAGTGAAAAAGTTAATCTCTTCCGATACATGCGGACCAGGTAAATCTGGGGTTCCCGAATTCTTTTCCTGTGGTAAACAGCAGGGCAGCTCTCCCCCAATATTAGCAGCAGTCATTTATAGACCTCCTGCTATCGCCATGCAGGAGGATACTGGGCTATTCGGCTCATTACGCGGACTGTGTGGCGATTTCAGTCATAAAGTAATTATGGGATATCTGAACACGGACTTATTTGACACGGCTTATGCGGACACCAAGACCTCGACTGCGCTGACTGGAGATTAGTCATCACAAACTGTGCAGCATGGCGCGACTCACCAACATAACCCCAAAGTGTCTCACACATGGATTGATCATATTCATACTGATGAGAACGACACCATAACTGACTTTCAAAACAGGTTACTGCCCGATTTTGGCAAGCACTTGGTCATTAATGTTATGATCAACGTCCTCATCCGGGCTCCGCCCAAAAGTTCCTCCGCGTATAGGGACTTCCGCAACATCTCTCCGGAGCAGCTGAATGATCGTTTGCTGCGTTGCGACTGGACAGCCCTGAATAATGCTGAAATCAGTTTGGGAGACGCTGATTACTGTTTCGATGACAATTTCAAAATTGTTTTGAATGAATTAGCACCTGAGAAAAACAGTTCGACCCCGTAAAGGCAATGCTCCTTGGATTGGTCCCGAATTGAAAGCGCTCATGAAGAAGCGAGACGCGGCACGCAGGCGTTGGAAGCGGAACCAACGCAATCAGCGCAGGTGTCCCGAGCTTCAAAATGAGTACTTTCAACTCAGCGAAGAGGTCGACGTGCGCTTAGAACACGAGCGTCATTCTTCCCTCCAAAGCCATCTTTCAGACGCTCTAGACCAAAATAAGAACATATGAAAGGGAATGCGCAACCTCGGTCTCTTACCCAAGAGCAAAGAGGAGAAACTCCATGGTTCCACCTCGGACGAGCTAAACGCTCACTCCGCGGGGGTTTCCGTCTCGCCTCACGAGGATTATCAACTCCTCTTTCGCTCACGACATTTTTCCGGAGACCTGGAAGTAAGCACAGCTGATTGCATTGAGAAAGACCGCAGCACCATCAGGGGTCTCGGACTTTCGTCCTATTGCGCTGCTGTGCTTCCTGTCCAAGGTTCTGGGAAAAATTGCTCATGACCAAATCACGAAGTATTTCAAGGGTAGTAATTCACTAGATCGCTTCTAGACTGGTTTCAAGCAACATCACATTACCCAGACAGCACTGCTTAAGCTTACAGATGACATTCGAGTTGGCATAGACAGGGAAAACATCGGGCTGCCATTACTTCTCGATTTCAGTAAGGCATTTGACACAATTCCACCATCTAAACTATTGAGCGAACTTCGCAGATTCGGTTTCTCGAGATCGGCACTTCTGTGGATCAAATCTTACTTACAAGGTCACAACCAAAGAGTTACTCCGAAAATTGGCAGTTCTGATTGGCTCACAACAAATCTGGGTGTTCCACAGGGTTTCGTTCCCGGATCCTCACTCTTTAGTTTGTATGTCAATGACCTACCAGGGTTGCTAGATGGGAAGTCAGTTCATCATCTCTTTTACGCGGACGACCTCCAAATTCATCTGCAGGTAGATGAAAAGAAGATCAATGGAGGAATTGCTCGACTAGGACGGATAGGACGACTCGTTGCTGAGTGGGCCAAGGGCTCTGGCCTGCGACTCAACGCTGGCAAGACCTAAGCAATCTTTTTCAGTTCCGAGAGGAACGTAAGGGATCCGCAAAGAATGGACTTGTCCGGTGTTGAGATACAGGATGGGGTATTCGTCCCATCCAGTGACACGGTTGTGAGTCTCGGGGTGACATTGGACAACGAACTGACGTGGAGACCGCATATCAATCAGGTTACTAAAAAAGTAAACAAAGCCCTCTTTAGTTTGCGGTTCATCAGGGCATGCACTACCGAGACTCTCTGAATTTGACTAGTCGAAACCTCAGTCCAACCCCACCTGGACTACTAAGCGGTCGTGTACCTTGACGCCACTGACGAACTGAGGACGCGGGTACAGCGACTGAGTAATTCATGTGTGAGATACATTTCTGGTGTGAGGAGAGACGAGTTCATCAACCCGCTCAGGGAGCGCTTGGGTTGGTTGCGTACTGATTCGCGGAGAATGTACTTTGTAGCTCTCTTGATGTACAAGATCGTGCGCATAAAAGAGCCTGGCTACCTGGCTGCAATATTCCCCAGGTACCGATCCGATCGCCCTCAGCGGGCTGATGCAAAAGGGCAAGAACTCAAAGTTCCGAAAATGAGAGTTGACTATGGAATGTACTCTTTCCAAAGTCAATGCTCTCGGTTTTGGAACTCTCTCCCTCCCGGCATCCGGCAAGCTCCAACTTTGTCGCATTTCAAGGGGTCAGTGAGAGATTTCTTGTTGACACAACCCCCACAAAAAACTGATGGGGACGCCGGCTATTTTTCGAACCTTTGAGGGCTATTCTCTTAGTTTCGTTTTGTGTAGTACACAGTACGTGCGTGACTTCCTGTCGCGTGAATTCTTCATTTGTGATATTCATTCTAGCCCTTGTTGTAATCTGTGTTCTTAGCTTTAGATATGACTAGTCACATACTGTGATAATATTCATATCCTTGACCAAATTACTTATACTATTTTGATCATGTATACATGTTGTATATGAAATTCATTCAACTTTTGCCATAGAGCAAATAAGAGGATATCTATCTATCTATCTCATCCACCGTCCACCCGCGCTTCACCCGTCTGGAACACCTCTGCTCCTTGACAAAGGCCCCCTGGCGCCAACCCATTGTCTGGAAGCTTTGCTCCCTTACTACTGCCCGGTGTCTACATCAGTCTTTTGTGGGAGGAATGTGAATGAGGAGTCTCTCACTGCTCCCTCAAACTACGAGAGTTTTGGCAGCTGCCGGGAGCCCAGAGGGAGGATCTCCCGAAGACGAGCGCATTGACTCTGGGAAGATCTTCGTCCATAGACGAGTCGAAACCTTGGAATTCTGCGTTTTTGATCTTTGGCATCACCTCGGTGGGGGCGCTCAGGATGGTGCTAGATAAAAATCGCGGGTGAATATTCAGGTTCTTCCGAATGCGTTATCTCATACATTTGGAGAGGTGCAAAGTACATTCTCCGTGAATCAGTACGTAACCATCTCAAATGATCCCTGAACGGAGCAATGGGCTCGTCTCTCCTGACACCAAAGATGAATCTCACACATGAATCACCCAGCCGCTGTACCCATGACCTCACTCTGTCAGCGGCGTCAAGGTACACGACCGCGAAGCAGGCCAGGTGGGGTTTGACTAAGATCTTGACCAGTCAAGTTCGGAGACTCTCGGTAGTACAGGCCCTTATGGACCGCAACCTATAGAGGGTCTTGTTCGCTCCCTCTGTAATTTGATCAATGTGCGGTTTACACATTCATCCACTGTCTACTGACACACCAAGACTCACGACCGTGTCACTGGAAGGGACGAATACCCCATCCTGAATCTCAACTCCTGGCAAGCCAGTCCCTCGCAGATCTCTCACATTCCTTCCAGAACTAGAGAAGTTTGCCTTGGTCTTGCCAACATTGAGACGCAGGCCAGGGCTCCCGGCCTACCCAGCAACAAACCGCCCTATCTCTCCTAACCGGGCAATGCCTCCTTGATGTTCATCTCCTATATAGTAAACAGATTTGGAGGACATCCGCATGAAGGAGATGATATATCGACTTCCCGTTCAGCAGCTGATGCGAATCATTGACGTATCATCTGGAGAGTAGAGATACAAGAAAGAGTTCCTGTGGAACAACTAGATTGGTCATGAGACAATCAAAATGACCATGTTTTGATGTGACCATCTGAGTGTGACATTGTGAATATTCATTAATCTACATGAATGGCGATCTCGAAAAGTCATGGTCTCGAAGCCTACTCAGTAGCTTTGAGGGTGAAATTGAGTGAGATGCCTTACTCAGTTGAACAGTAGTGAAAAGGATCTTCTTTTCGTTTATACCTACTCGGTTATCATTGGTAAACTTCAATAGAGCTGTTTCGGTACTGTAATGCTGCTCGAAATTAGTCTGAAAGTGATCCAGTCAATGTGTATCTTTGGAAGGCTCCGTGATTGAGAAATGGACAATTCTTTTCCAGAACTTCAGAGAGAAAACACAGCAGCGCGAGAGGACAAAAGTCCGAAACCGCTGATGGAGCTGCAATTATATTCAGTGCAACCAGATGTGCCGGCTTCAAGTGAGATTCAGGCCCTCTTTCACCAGCGCTCTTACCGGCCGAACAACGTTACCGGCCGACTCAATCGCCCCGGTAAAGTCGACCCGTCTTCCACGAAGCCTCATTCGCGCGGTAATGGCGCTAGCGACGTGATAACTTCTCACCGGCCGTACCGCGGTCAATTAGTGGTGCCAACGAAGTGTTAACCTCGCACGGCATTATGGACATCGTACAATTTGCACATGAACCGATATTTTATAGTGGTGGAGAAAATGAAGAGGTCAGAGTTCCAAGACCACGTTTTATCCGAGAACGTTCGGATCATTTCAACGATCTTGATGACGTTGATTTCGTGCGGCGGCTTCGGTTATCAAAACGTAGCTGCGGTATACTTCTGGAATTGATTGATCGTAGGTTGGAATATCCATCAGACAAGTAGGTGAACTCGTGTGACTCCTCCTTTATGATGAATACTTTTGATCTGCTCTATAGAAAAGTCAATCTATTCCATAAATCAATGTGTCTCAACTGCAACATTTGGATGGTGAAAAGCTCTGTGATGGAATAATCATTCCTGTTGCTAGAATATTTGGATGGTGATATGAGTGAAATCTTGGAGATAAGATCCTCAACCAAATTTTATGTTTCCACAGGAACAATGCAGTATCTCCCATCAATCAGCTTCTTCTGTGCTTCAGATCTTACGCCACTGGTTGCACGCAGATTAATGCATCAGATTTTAGTGGAGTGAGCGAGCCAACAGCTCGTAGGATAATTCACAGAGTTACTGAAGTTATAGCTTCTTCTTACAGAGATTACATCTTTTTCCTCGAGAACAGACCAAGAAATACCAGAAAATCAAGCCGCTTCCTATTGTATAGGTCGTTTTCCAATAGTTGAGGGGGCTATCGATTGCATCCATGTAACACTTTGTTCACCTGTTAAATTTGTGGAATTTATTTGAATAAAATTGTAATTGATAACGGAAAAATTCGATTATCGTCATTTTCCTTCATCCTAAGTGGTGAACATGCTGGATATTCTAAGAATAGAGAGGATTACTTTTCATCAAGTTGTCAAGCCATTTGCAACGCCGCAATAGAATTTCTTGATTCGTTGTGAATCACTCTGCGGCCAGAGCTAGGTTTGGAAAAGATCAAAACAATGGGGGGCTTCTATTTGGTGACTCAGCTCACTCTTGTCGTCCTGAATCGATGCCTCCTTTAGTCAACCCTGTTTCACGAGAAGGAATTCTGTACAATGAGTCTCAAATCAGAACACGCAACCCTATTGAACGTATCTTTGGAGTCTGGGAACGACGTTTCTCAATTCTTGCTTCAGGCATCAACGTTTAACTTGACAGGGCAATGCCTATCATTGTTGAAAAGGGTGTTCTCTTCAATTTGCTAAGAAGAGAGAATGAACCCGATGCACCAGATGATCCAGATCTTCAACTGCCCATGCCTTGAGAAGATCCTATAGGCCACGGTCACATTAATCAACTAGCAAACATTAGGTAGAGTGAAAATGGACGAGAGAGACTCATCAGACAACAATCGAGATATGTTCTCATCAATGATTACTCCCGAGCATTGGTCGATGCTGATCGCTGAGTTGATCTGTAAGTTGTGGAAATATCCACATTGATGATGAAAGTAACATTTTGTATGAATGACATTCATTCGAGAATCATCCTTCACTTCACACTGCGATATTTGTGAACATATGTGTGAGAAGTTATATCAGTCATTTGAAAACTTGATTGCACGCATCGTTGCATAAAGCTGGGATTAAAACTCCAGGCTGGCCCACTGCAGCAATGGATATTTGGTATGGAAAAATCATTTCTATTTACAGATGAAATATGATAGGCTCTTGTTGACCTATCTTTGTAACGAGTCAACTACTAATCATTTTGAGAAAATAATAGAGCCTCTCTTTCTTCCACCGTTATAGGTTGATGACTACTCTTTGGCATGCATATATACGATGTGTACATACTGAAACACGTACAACCACAAAGGCAAGCGAAAGATTGGTTGATAGCACACCCGCTTCCGCAATAAGCATCTGCAATCATAGCTCCATTCGCTTAGGTAACTTTCAATACTTCAGTATAAAACTGCGGCATATATATTCGATCTTTGCTTGCACACTAAATTTTATCTGGTAACTTTGTGATGTACGTTATTCATTTCGATGTTACAAGTTCAACTTACTTGGGAAATGAGCTTCAAATCATGACTCAAACGAGGATAAAAAATCTCAAAATTAATCAATAGTGCAAGTATGGATTACTAGTATAAAATGCCGCAGCTTTTCATTCTGTTCATCTTACTCTTTCAAATTCAACTCTCGTTTTATCTTCATAACTTGCAACAAAGCTAGTTCTGCCTCCGTTTCTTTCTTCTTTTTCTCTATCTCAAACAATCCCTCGTTACGTCGACCTTTTTCTTCAACTTTTTCCTTTGTTGCCTCCATTCATTGCAATTCAGCCGCCGTCAGCTTGATTTGATTTTTATCCTGGGGTATACTGGGCCCACGACGTTTACAGCGCTGTGCCCATCCAAGTTCCCCAGCAATGGAAGACTTTTTGGTAGTTTCAGATGTAGTGTTCGGATTCATACTCTTTACGCGCAAGGCTTCAGATTTCTTAGAGTGAAGTATTCCAGGCACTGATTCTGCCCACGTGGGATGTTTCTTCTTCGTTCTGATTTTGGACGACGATTCATTCGAAGCTTGAGCTGTAATATTGCTTTTGATATTTATTTCGAATTCCCCTTTAATATCAACATTTGCCTGCGAATCAAACGAGAGGAATCATACGAAACATTCATTGATTCCAATTAGTCCTCAAAAAAATATGGATTTCGGTCTCGAACTCGCAAAAAATCTATGGCCGTTTTTTCTTCGCATGATATAAATTTTCGTTTCGAATTTGCATAAAAAATGAATGTATAAGAATGTAGGGTCACAAAACTCGTCCCAAATTCCAATTCAGACAATTGAAAATTTGGGAAAGTTACTCAAAAAAATTACCGGAGATTCAATCATAATGCGTGATCAAAAAAGTCGAGAAGATCTGGGAATACTCATGAATTTCAGCACAAGCACCCAAAACCCGTTTGCTCATGGAATAAGAGAGAGATGGGGGAAAATTCAAAATCCCCAGCAAACCCATCAAGTTTTCCTTCAAGGAAGTGAGCTATTTTCGAACCTGTGCTCCATTTGGAGGCTGCGTTGCAGCATCTTTGTTTGATGAGATTCCCTTGGGAACTGGTTTTCGATTGAGGGACAAAAAATCAGACCACGAACACTTTGAATTGCTTCAAAGAATCAGGCATGAATGTTCTGAATGAAGTAACGAGAATTTGGACCCCTCTTGAGGGAACAAATCGATGATATAAAGCATGGAATGATTCAGGATCATTTGAATGAGTTTCAACAAATGGCGTTAACTGAGTTGATGAGAAGATGTCCAAATGCTGTTGGATAGTTACTGTGAAGAGTCAGTAGTTTATTGACCTATAGCATTCGCATCGCCATCGCACTTGTTCTTCAAACCAGTACCTGATCGTTCTATCACCTTGCAAGACACGGTCATCTATACTCGTCGGGTCTTTGGAATCATTCTTGTTCCTCCACCTGTAACACAACATGAACATGAATAAATGATTGAGATGAGAGATTGATGTACGTCTAATTGTCGAAATTTTTGTATAGGCGACACAATGTACGGGTCTCTTGGACAAATTATTTTATTGGCATTCACAGCCGACGTTTCGATAGCCTTTGTGCTATCATCTTCAGGGCTGAAAGATTACACAAAAGTTCTACATTAATTAAAATACTCAAAAATCACAGATAAGCAATTGTCAGTGCACCTTACCGATTCAATTATGATAAAATCACATATTCCTCAGCTGCACTGAGCAGAGTCGTCACATGGCAAAATCTAAGGGAGGGGTTGGATGAATAAATATTTGTAGGAAGACAAAAATAGTATTAAGAGGAAATTTCACTTACGTTCGTCGAGGGGCGCGACGAGGAGAGGCAGACCGCAAACGCTGGCACAGATGAC
>JAPYYZ010000810.1:0-17849 GCA_030522705.1 Eretmocerus eremicus
TAGATCATACTTTCCCTGGCGCGGGGTACTGCACCGTCCCGACGAAGATCTCGTCGCAGCGCGGATTCCTCGACGAAAATACAAGGGTCTCGGAGCGACCAGGAACAACGGTCGCGAGAAGCAGAAATCAACCGCCGCGGCCACGAGAGAAGCAGGAGAAACCGCCATAACAGAGGCGCATGCGCAACATCGCAGTATTTGGCGCCCACATATGAAATAGTAGTTCACCACTATTTCAAAGGTGGAATGGAGACCGGAGTTTTTTCCAAGTTCCAATTCTACTATTTCAATAGTGGTATACCACTATTTCGATGGTAGATTGATGGTAGATTTTCTTCTAAGTTTTCAAACCACTATTCTGCATGTGGTATACCACTATTCCAATAGTGGAAATGGAAACCACTATTTGAAATATTGGCCAAACCTTTATTCCAGATTTAGAGTGTAGACGCTCGGAACGGACTCTGTGGATGGATGGATGAGTTGAATGGCTCTTAATTGGTAGTTTCTTGGACATTAAGATGACAATGTCTGTTATCTCATATCCGTCTTCTAGGATAATTTCTCCTGACCCAAAGAATTGTCGAGGTTTTATAGATAATCGTCTTAGAACGATGCGTTTTCATTTGCCACCTGGAGAAAAGAAAAGGAAAGGTCCTATCGATGAAACTGGAGAAGTAAAAGACCAGAAAAAGATTCCCTGGAGGCTGGATTGAATAAACCACTTCATGATCAAGTGTACAAAGAACAGGTATAGCTTGATGTGAAGAGAAGATGGATTCTACTTTACCAAGCAGAAGGCTCTGACTGCGTTTTGTCCTCCGTTTGCAACTGGGTCCATCGTAACCCGGGCTCACCAGCAGGGCAGGTGCAGTCGGTGCCCTGGATGCTTGCGGGAGCGATGCTGTTTCGGTTTTGTATACGAATCATCGTATAGTGCCGTCGCCTGCGAGAGGGGAAATTTGGAGTTCACCTTGCGGCGGATACCCCCATCCCTCCCTCCCCCCGTTTCTCGAAGGACTCGAAGCAAGCTGAGGGGACTTTTGGAAAGCAAACGTTAAGTTGCAAAGTCTTCTCTAACTTCCACGGATGAGACTCAACGAAGCCCTTTTTGATTTGTCCGAGCAGACGCACACATCGCTCAAAGAATGAACCGGGCCAGCCTGCTTATGTCTCCGGGAGGATGAAGCGGTAAGGAAACTATTTTCAAAAAACCACTCTCCTCTCCACAAATGAGACTCGGCGAAGCTTGTAATGGTTTTACGGAGCTAACCGGTTGAGGCAGTTAACCAAGCCAGACTGTCTGTGGCACCGGGAGGAAGGAGAGTAAAAACTCCACTATAGTCTTCTCCAATCAAGCAGAAGATTGGGCACAGGATGCAATGAATTTTTTATCGGGCTCACCAATGTAGAGAAGATGGATTCTACTTTACCGAGCAGAAGGCTCTGACTGCGTTTCATCCTCCGCTTGCAACTGAATTCATCGTGACCCAGACTCATCAGCAGGTCTGTTGCAAACGGTGCCCTGGACGCCTGAGGGAACGAGGCTGATTCGGTTTCATATACGAATCATCGTATAGCGCCGTCGCTGACGAGAAAGGGAATCTGGGGTCCACCTGGCGGCGTACAACCACAGATGTTCTAGATTCGAAATTCATCTCTATTTGCTGAGTATTTTAATATGAGTCCTACATTCTGAAAGTGTCGAAACTTCAAAAGCTTATGACTCGAGTCTTTCAATTCCAATCCTCTTTTGCTCAGGTATCGGTAGTTGCTCAAACCCCAACAAATGCCGTCAATAAGCTACATGGCTGATACGCGACCCGACAGAAGAGATTGGATTCTTCCATCTGAGCATGTTGAGGATTCGATACTTTATGATATAATGAAAAAATTTCCGAAGTTGAGAGCTTTCAACGGGCTATTAGTGAGCATGAATCTGAGAGCTCGTGACTAGATTATGCACTTCTATGAAAGTAAAAATCCCAATCTTTCCAGATCCTAGAGGAATTCAAGTTTCTTTCCGGGTGTGAACATGGAAGACTCTTGGCGAAGTTTCCAGCTTTTAACACTGCAAGGATTTTATATTGCTGCCAAAAATTCAACCCAAGATTGTACGAGAAAACCAAAGACATACCCGATGGATAGTCTTTTTCGTTTATCAGTTGGCTTCCATACTCTGTATCCCAATTTTAACTACAATCCTTGCGATGTTGCAGATAATTTAAGAGCTCTTGTATCATTACCTGTGCTCTTACCATGTCCAAACTTGAACAAACAAGCTGTAAGTTCTCTCTCTTGCTGAAAATTCACAATAACTAATGAAAGAATTGAAGTTTATTTTCTTTCTCAGAATGAATATCAAGTCAAAGGCGCTAGCGCCGGAAAAAAAAACAGTTGAATTTCCCCAGCGGAAAAGTGCCAAATGAAAATTTGGTCAGATTT
This sequence comes from Eretmocerus eremicus, assembly GCA_030522705.1. Classification (NCBI taxonomy): domain Eukaryota; kingdom Metazoa; phylum Arthropoda; class Insecta; order Hymenoptera; family Aphelinidae; genus Eretmocerus; species Eretmocerus eremicus. Next base: position 2,446 of record JAPYYZ010000810.1, read on the forward strand.
TGGAATTTTGAGCAGTGTTTTTCGATCGATTCATATCGGCTCGAGTCCCGTTGATCTTCATACATCGCTCAATGTATATTGTGACGGGTGGAATAAATTCACGCTACCTTCAGGCTGAGTGCAATGCCTGGAAACTCATGAATTATGATGTACTGCTTCTGACGTCCCTGAAGCTAGCCCAGGCAAGTCTGCCCAGACACAAAGTAACAATTGGAACAATTGTTACTTTTTTATTGCTATTTTATCACCAAAATCCGGATTGTATTGCTTTCCACCTATTCAAGACATCCAAGCCTCGGCTGACTGGACATGAAGCTAGCCCAGACCGCAACTCGAAGCAGACCTGGGATAACAAAGGATGGTTCATTTTTTATTACTCCCCATCGCTCCCAGAATAATCAAGTCAAATAGTCGCAGATTGAGAATCCCGGAAGTTGTAGTATATTGAGCTCACGTAATACGAAGCAGACACACTAGAAAGGATGATCGCATCCCGAACAATATGGCTTATGTTCTATTATTTTTATTGCTCTATGAATAACTGAGCAGAACAATCGTGGGATGGGAATTCCAAAGATGATGACGTATATGGGTGGGAATATATGCAGTTGCCCGGACGAACCATGCAGAATAGACGAATTCTGATCGTTCGCTAGGGTGAGTCAGCCCAATCACTCGCTAGGGATATTTTCCAAAAGTTGGGCTCCTGGATCACATCTCGAAGCAGCTGCGAAATAATGAGTCTTGATCCGAGGGAAATAGATGAACGAGCAGCACCCTGAATCACCAGTTTCTCCATTCTGACGCCTTCGAACGGGTTTTCTGCTTAATTGAGCCAGCCCAATCACTCGATAGGTATCTTATTAGAGAAACAGAGCCCTGAATAACATCTTCGAACATGAGAGAATTCATTGCTCTTGATGCGAGCGAGATACATAGATGGATAGATACCTTTTCATCCGCACGTGGCAAAAATACATCAAATTTCATATATACAACTTTGCACATACATAGTGCACGTATAAAAGAAAATTTTCACTCTGGTCAAAGATATCATCATTATCACAGAAGTGACTAGTCAAGGATTCTCTACATTAATAATATAGAGATACATAATCTAGAAGCGCTCTGATCACAGAACTTCCCCATTCTGACGCCTCCAGACAAGGTTCCTGCTTAAGTGAGCCCGCCCAATCACCTGATAGGAATTTTCTCAGCAAGATGAGGTATAGGATAACTTCTCTGAATAGTAGGAATCTGATCGCTCTCGATCCGATAGAGATACATGACCTAGAATTCTGATCACAGAATTTCCCCCATTCTGCCGCGTTCAGACGGGGTTCCTGCTACAACTGGACCAGCCCAATGACTTGATAGGAACTTCCTTAGGAATACGGGGTCCTGGGTAAAATATCGGAGGGCAAGGGATTCATTGCTCTCGATCGGAGGGAGGTCTATAACCTGGAAGTGCTTTGATCACGGAATTCCCCTATTCTGGCGCCTTCGGACGGGGTTTCTGCTCAACTGAGTCATTCCAATCACTGGATAGTAATTTTTCTGGAGAGAGGAGCTCTTGTATAACATCTCTAAATAGCAGGGAATTGGTTGCTCTTGATCCGAGAGAGATACATAGCCTAGAAGTGCTCTAATTACAGAACTACTCCATTCTGACGCCTTCAGACACTGTTTCTGCTTAATTTAGCAATGAATTTTTTTTTTCAATTGAATTAGCAATGAATTCCCTGTCGTTCAAATATGTTATTCAGGGCCCCGTCTCTCTATAAAAGTTCCTAAAATGTGATTGGGCTGGCTCAGTTGAGAAGAAACTCCACCTGAAGGCTTCAGAATGGAGTAGTTCTATGATCAGAGCGCTTCTAGGTTATGCCTGTCCCTTGAGTCAAGAGCAATAAGCTCCCTGCTGTTCGGATATGATATTCAGGACCCTGTCTCCCAAAAGAATCCCTTTCGAGTGATTGGGCTGAACAACTCAAGCAGAAAACCCGTCCGAAGGCGTCAGATTGGGAAAACTCCGTGATCAGGGCGCCTCTTAGTTATGTATCTCCCGCGGATCAAGAGCGAAAAATTCCCTGCCGCCTAAAGGAGTCATTCGATACCACATCTTATTGGAGAAATATCTATCGAGTGATTGGGCTGGCTGAGTTGAGCAGAAACTCCGTCTGAAGGTGGCAGAATAGGGAAATTCTGTTATCAGAGTGCTTCTAGGTTATATGTCTGCCTAGAGCCAAGAGATATGAATTCCCCGCTGTTCAAAGATGTTATTCAGGACCTTGTCTCCCTAAAAAAATCCTATCCAATGTAATATTTTGAGTGTGGGAAAATGCTCCCATTTTTTCTCCTCAAGGGAAGGCTGTACAAAGTCGATTTGTCGTCTGATGCAGCCCTGGTTTAAACAACAATTTCTACTCTCAGCATCTTGGATGATTCGGTTAGACATGATATCGCTCCATATCGCAAGTCTCTCGAATCTACTGATAAGCATTCGTACATTGCTTTACCTACAATACAACTCGCGATATTCCTGCAACGGTATTGAAAATCCATAACCACAATGTTGTGGGCTCCACCGTTGCAGAAATATCGCGAGTTGTATTGTAGGCAGAGCAATATACGAATGCTAGAGCAGGGTACGGATGCTCATTGGAATCAGTAGATTCGAGAGAATTAGGCTATGGAGCGACATCATGTTTAACCGATTCGTCCAAGATGCTTAGAGTAAAATTTGTTGTTTCAACCAGGGCTGCATCAGACGACAAATCGACTCTGTATCGCCTCCCCTTGATGAATGAGAAATAAAATTAATTTGCTCACCAGCACACCAAAAAAAATTTTCGGACCCCAGAAACGGTTCACCATTCATATTTTGAGACATGGATTAAAAACAGTTAGAAAAGAATTTGCGGTACAACTGTATTTCGACCTTCTTTCTCACGTGGAATTATATCCACTTATAGATCCATTGACGTGCCTGCCTCATATACAGAGATACCGCACAACTTCCCCTGAGATCTTAGCAGAGTTATACACACTTTCTTGTCGAAGTAGCCCCATTTGATGATCTGTATTTTAAGACCCCGTTGCAATTTTGGGTGTGCCCTTTGATCGCATTCAGAGTTGGTTGAGGATTATTATGAGGGAGGAGCATGGGCAAAGGATGCTTATCGTTCCTTTTACGTGAATCAAAACCATCTCAATTCCGTAATTATCATCTCAGTCGAAACGAAAGCTGACCGGTGCGGCGATACGCATATACCATAGTCATGGTAGTTTCCACAAGGGCATCGAGGGTATTAACTGAAGAATTTTCTGTGTGTTCATTGCACTCTCATCCATTTATTCTCGCCTGAAATCACTCTTAACGTGAACCAGTTACAGAAAAGTCCCTGAACCCAAATGTTCTCCATTGCTCCAGGAAATAACCAATTGAGGGGCTGTGTGGAGAAAGGCCTAAGTGCGATGAGGCTCTTCTTCCGGCCCTCGCTTTTCGAGCCGTCTGATCCATGATATATCGCCACACGAAAGAATTTTTTTGAAAACCTCGAAAGCGACCAAAATAGACAAGAGGGCCTCAGCTCACTTAGCCTCTCTCATTTGCTCGATAGAGGGTGCTCAGTGCTCTTCGAGGATTTGTCAGAAGTATCCAATTGCAGAGATCTATTCCAGAGAGGGTCTCAATCACTTCTTTAAATCGTTGAAAGGACCTTGAAATTTGATTGTTATTGAGAAAAAAGGCCTGAGTAGCGGGTGATTTGTGAGAAAGGCCTAACTTATGACGAAAATTGTTTCAAAAAATGATCAAATCTACAGGGAGTTGATTTTGTCCATCCTGGGAATCCGAACATACTAGATTTGATAATGCGCGCCATGGCGCGCGGATATGCACAGAACGTAAATGTGAATAACCCGTTGAAAATTTCAATACAGCTCCATCTGCAATGCCTTTAGGCGAAAACACATGAGGCATCCCTCGACAAATACATATACATGATCCCATTCATATCTAGAATAGCGTGGCACAAAATGCAGTAAATTGATATCTCGAAGCTGTAGACTCATATTAGGATTCCTCTACCTTGAAACTCTCACGATAGATACCTTTTCCCCTATATAGTGAAAAAAATTATCCATTTCACCGCCTTATTAAACTTTGCACTCATTATCCTCTAAAACCCTCCTGATTTGGGTTGACGAATCGCTGTTATCATCAAACTTAGATCCATCTTCTCGTTATTTGTTTGAAGTCTCGAGGGTATCAAGGAATAATGGGGCTGAATTCACAATGTGTAAAACCTAATCTTTACAAGAGTGCACTCAATCGCTCCCATTATTCTAAATATTCTTGCGATTTCAGCCAATTCACGAGAAGGCGAACCTGAGTTAGATGATGAAAAAGATCCGTCAACTGTCCGTTAAACCCAAATCGTAAGGGTTTTCGAGAATGATTGGTACAAAGCTCAAGTGCACGGCTACCGCATGGCCTCAATACGCATTTCTCGTACGTGTGGTCCCATTGGGCATGCATGCAACATCTTCCTTGGGTGAGTTATCTCTGGGAATGCGCTTATAGTCAAACTGATGACTTCCCAAAACCAACAGATTCGGTTTGTACATTTCATTGAACTTTTTGTGGAGGGAGTGCGCTGAAACAGACCCAGTATTGGTAGAAAGTTCCTAACTGCGTTCTCTAAAATGGTCATATTTGAATGAATCGATCAAAATATTGCATTCATGCGATTATGTCTCATGAGATTTTCGTTTAGTTGTTATCGATTCACTCGGAATGGAAATGTTGCCTTCTTCCACGCAGCCCTTCAATTAATCGCTCTGCGATACTCATGTCCGAATGGAATACGAACGTCACCCTATCTCGACAGCCCCGTTACCCGTCTTACACTTCATCCAATATATGTTACAGAGCAAGAGCCTGGATACGTCTGTATTGTTCTCTCCAGTATCGATGGCATTAGACGACAGTTTCCTGGCTACAGTGTCGAGTCCAAGCAAGGTAGAAACAAAGCATTCAAACGAAGATAATCCTCAAAATCCAGAACCAGCCCCATCCTGGTGTTATTTACTCACCAATCGTCTATATACTTGCTAGCCAGCCTCTCTTCTGTGCCCCATCTTTTTGTGTCCGTATGGTTGATCGTTTTCCTCATTCCATCTCATGTATATATTAAGGACTGCGATAGTGGCCAGCGGAAAGTATGCACCGCAGACGCTCACGACCGCTGACTGCTGCCTTCATATACAGCTAGTTTGGTCTACATAACCTTCTCACTCTGCTTCATGTGAGTGATACTTGGTTGAAATAATCTGCTATCCTGCAGGAATAGCCAAGTATAACAGCTAAAATCTGTTTCTCATGAAGAATGAAAAGAAGTCAATATCTCACAGGCGCCATCCTTGATCTTGCTGAGAAATTCTTTGGAGGTACTTGCATACAAGAGAATGTAGATGAATTTCATTCTATATCCGCCAGTAGCTCTGTATGGGAAATATTACTTTCTCTCAGAGAGAATTTTTCTTCTTGGTTCTTTTCTTAGGAAATATACCATACAATCATAATCTTTCTACCAAAAATGACGATGGTTGTTGTGCAAGACATTTGATTAGTGCTCGTTAATCTCTCGGGATATTCCATATTCAAAATGGTTCCTCTGGCATTCTTCGAAATTGAGAATTGATACACTGGCACCTTCTGATGCTATAGGATGTACCCTAAGAACGGTATTGTGGATACATTCACACCATGAAAAGGTGCCAATAAATCAATTTTCAATTTTGGAAGATTCGAAGGCAACCATTCCAAATATGGAACATCTCAAGAGATCCACGAGTACTATTCAAATGTCTTGCACAACAACCATCGTCATTCTTGGTCGAATGATTTGGATTGTACGACATCTCCTGAAGAAAACGGAAAAGAAATTTTCATTCGAGAAGAAATTGTATCTTCCATACGAAGCACTCAGGTATAAGATAGATTTCACCTACATTCTCCTGTATTTAAGTACCTCCAAAAAAAATGTTTAGCAAGATAGACGATGACACCTGGGAAATTTTGACTTTTTTTGATTTTTCATAAAAAACAGCTTTCACCTGTTATTCCTGCAGGATAGCAGATTTTTTGACCGAGTATCACTCGCATGATGCTATCCAACAGGAATCGTGAAAATATATGGAGCAGATTCGAAATTATTCCATTAATACCGATTTCAGATCATCAATTTCACCTAATTCCGTTACTTCAACCCTCATCGAAAGATTTGCATGGTTCCGGAGGGAAGCGGATTTGGCCATACAAAAAAATTCGTATCCCCTGATATTTAGTCTTTGAGAATCTATATTTCATTGCTAATAAGATCCATGACTTGAAGTATTTCCGCTGCGTGATATTAGTTGAAATCAGCCCATTGTCTCCATTTTCATCTGATTTTTGAAATGCTTCGATCCGGGGGTCGTGCTAATACCCTTGATATCTCGCACGTATTCTCAAAGAAAATTATGGATTTGCTGATAATACTCGAATAACCAACTTCACAGTGATAAATATTGGGCAGGGAACCCCGCGACGTTTGGCATGACTCGTTTCACTCAGGACGACAACTACATTCGTCTGCTAAATGAGTACTGACAGCTGTGTTTGGAGAGGACTCCCACACCAACCGTCGTGTTTCTGCATATTTTGGCCCCCGGGCCGTGTTGCAGGTATTCACTGCGTGCGCCTTGCAGTCCTGTACCATGGCAAGAGTTATCTCGGCTTCACTGGTCCGGACTGCGCAATCCTCGTGAATAACCAATACAGCATCCAATCTGGAGGTTAGTTACGAATTCCTCGCTTGCGCTACTTGGCGGAATTTGAACGACAAATTCGACCAATGAGCGAGGACGGGATGGAGACTGGTCAAGATACCGGTCAAGGCCACGGTCCGGATACCAGTCAGAGCACCAGTCAAGGGACGGATAAGGCCGCCACATGCACATCGTCATAAGTTGGCAACAACGCGGAGCCGCGCAAGAGAAGTCTTGGCAACGTCGACTCCGAATGAAGCGTCAACGGCGCTACGGCGCATCATCGCCCCCCGCAAAGCAGCCGAAGCAGATGGCAGCGTCTGCTACATCGTCAAACAACTGTCCGCTGTTGGAATGAGAGAATTTGCAGATAGTGTTAAGATGCACCGGGATGAGTTAATTGAATATCTAGCCACGGGCAAGGGATCTGAGCGTAAAAAATCACTGCGCACTGCAGTTTTGGAAATATTTGATACGTTCACGAAAGTTACTGGCGCGTATAAGACTGATCGGGCTGTGAATGACTTTGCATCTGAGTGCAAAGTTGCCATAAATGAAGCATGTGTCAATGTACAACGTGCAACTGAGAACATACGCTTGCTCAACCCTGTATCATCTGCTAAGAACTATCCCAATGTATTGAAAAATGGTCTCGGGAACTCGGGATGTAACACACAGCCAGCACATGAAAGAATGCTTCCCCGCGGTAAGGGTTTTCCAATCAACAAGTCGGATGAGATCATTATTGGTCCTACTGAAGCGGCCAAGGGTCAATACGGGACTGCTGCAATAACTGAACAAGCTCTCCAAGCTATTATCAACCCGACTAGAATGAAGTTGAAAATCAATTGCGTGACGTTTGGCCCTGAGTGTTGCGTTATTATTGAAGGTGGGGGTTTTGTCAACCCGGAATTCGCTATCGAAGCGGCGCTCCCTAACGTAGGGCTAGAGTTCAAGAATGATCGTAAACGAAATCCTAGACTGATAGTGCACGATGTACCAGTCGATCTTGAGCCAAAAGATATTATCCAATGTATTGTCGACCAAAATTTGCCAGATGCTCCCATAGAAGATTTCATAATTGTATATCTATACGCTAAGCGCGACAAAAAACTACATTTCTCTCTTGTCATTGAAACCACGCCAGAGAATAGAAATTCACTCTTGAGTAGGCAAAAAATAAACATCAGCTGGTCTAAGTGTCGCATTGCTGATCATGTCAATATTTTTGAAGTGCTCGGGCTTCGGACATTCGCAGGCTCGGGCGAAAGTGTCACATCTGGCGGATAACTCCTGACACGCTCTAAGGTAGAAGAAATACATAGATTTTGGCCCTCACGCAAACGCTGCTACGTGTCTGTATACGGAGGTCACGTGGCTTTTTCCACCTTAGAAAGCTGCGATCCGCGCCATCTCTCGGAACCCGAACCTGCGAATACTGCGCAGAAGTGTGAAAAAAATTCCTGTTGTAACCACTGTGCCGGTGAACATTTGAGTAGAGATTGTCAGTCCAAAAATATTTTGAAATGCGTGAACTGTGTTGCTGCAAACTTAACGAATCATGCCCACTCATCTACAGATAGGAGCAAGTGCCCAATTCTGCGTAAGAAGATTGAGCATGGGATTTCTTTCATAAATTATGGATAAAACATCTCACAGACTTCGAATTGGTCATACAAACGCACAGTCTCTCAAACCGCTTTTCCATGATACCGCGGCCTTGATTACTCGGTATCAACTGCATGTATTAGCAATAAATGAATCATGGCTTAAACCTAGCCAGTCATCGTGTCTGTTTTAGATTGATGAATTTGGTTTACTGCGTGAAGATCATCTTGGAAAAGATGGGGGTGGTTTGGCTTCATATGTGCATCAGTCCGTCCATGCTCGAATCATTGATCACTCTCGGCAAGTGGGTTCATACAGTGAGAGACCCGAGTTCGTCATGGTATTGCTTGAGGTTGAAATGCCAAGATTCTCCTATGTCTTGTTTACAGTGCCCCACAATGCGGATATTGGTCGGACGCTGACAAAGCCCTACTGAACTGCAATACACCTTTCGTTCACTCAATATTAATGGAAAACTTGAACATTCACTGGGATTCATCCGGCTCACGGCAAAAAATTCCCAGTAGCCCTCTGAAAACTTTCAATCTGGAAATATTGCCTTTCCGCCCAACACATCACGTGGCTGATACGACGATTGACTATTTATGTTCTTAAGATCTTGAGAAAATATTATGGTTCGATCAACAATACCATCCTGAAATCTCAGAATATGATGTATTTTGCGCAGAATTTCACTTCATAGTCCCTACTATTACCCCGAAACTCATCTCATGCCGTTCGTATCGTAATTTTGACTCGGAAACATTCCTCGCCATCTGACCCGTGTGGACTGGAATTTGATTCACAACGTAGGAGATCTGAATGAAAAATACCACTTTTCTATCAGTGAACTACGTGAAGTATACGACAAACATGCGCCGTATGTCACTTCCAAACCGAGAAAGGACAGAGTCCCGTGGATGACACCAACTATGCAGAACATGGTCAAAGCCCGGAATCGGACTAGGCGCATATGTAAGAAAATGCGTCTCCGGCGGATCGTCAAATCTATAATAAATTACGCAATTATGCGCAGCAAATGAAAAGGAACGCAATAGATCGTATTTCAAGAACAAGATCTCACACGCGAGAGGCTCCGAAGATCTTTGAAAGTGCGTCAAAGAGCTAGGCCTGGGATGTAAACGGAGGGAACGTCTAAGTTCCCTGCGGATTTAGATGCTTTGAATCAGCACTTTGCCGGAGACCCTCGGTCGTCACCACTGAAAGACCTACATCCTACAGTGCATATATCTTCTGATGAACGTTTCTTCTTTAGGCATGTAGGAATCGATGACATCGTATCCGCAGTACAATCCATAAAATCAAACGCTCGAGGCCCGGATGACATCCCTATGAGAGTACTTAGAGATTGCCTTCCAATTGTCTTGTCGGTTCTTCTCAATATTTTCGATCATTCCCTACAATCTGGCACGTTCTCAGAGTTACGGAAACACGCGTTCGTTCGGTCGATTCCCAAATGTCCCAAACCCACATGCTTCAATAACTACAGACCTATCAATATTTTGTCTGCAATGGCCAAGATACTCGAGTCCGTTGCGTTGGACCAAATCTACGAGTATGCATCAAAGGAGGAGTTATTCGATCCTATGCAATCAGGCTTCAGGAAAGAGCACAGCGCTTACACCGCTCTGCTAAAAGTGACTCATGACATTCGTGAAGCAATTGATGAAGAGGAAGTCTTCTTGATCATTGCAATAGACTTTTCGCAGGCCTTTGATCGAGTCAATATAGATCTCTTCGTGGACAAGTTGAGAGCACTTGGTTTTCCGGATTCGGCCTGTCAATGGATCAGGTCATACTCAAGCGATCGGTCACAGGTGCTCATCGCACCGAATGGTCAGTCGTCCACATCAGCAGCGCGAAATTCGGAAGTCCCGCGAGGCAGCAAAGCTGGGTGTTGGAATTTTCTACATGAACCTGTGTGAATTACTATGCGCGCAAAGTCGTCTGCCCCGAAGCAGACTGCCCTCTCCTTCTAGTTCCCCTCGTTTGCTGGTCACCGAGGCGACAAACAGCTGTTGGCCCGATCGCTATAGTTCGCCCTTCACTTCTTCTAGCCGCAGGGACAACAACAGCATATCAACGCATACATAACCTCTCGAGTTCTCGCTCTATTCTGATTCTGCGAGTTTAATATATTAGGAGCTCAATTTGTTTATTATAACTGTTTTGACTCGTTCATCTAATAAATAGCACCATTGTGTTACGTTAAGTGAAGTGCAGGTGTTGGAGTGTTTATTTTGCCTTTGAGCAAAGTTGCGCCAGCTTAATACTGGGCCATCTTTCTTCTCTTTTAGTAAAACCGACCACCCAGACGCGATAAGACACTGCCGCCATCACCTATATGCGGATGACTACAACGTATACTACTCAGGACAATTTGAAGAGGTAGCTACTATTGTAGAGAAGGTTAATAGCAACCTGGAGAGGATAAGCGAGTGGATTGATCGTAACGGGCACAAGATCAATGCACGGAAAACCAAAGCTGAATGGTTCGGTTCGAATGCTTTCGTGAAACGGCTACAAGACTCGCCACCCCCAGCTCCCACCATAAGAGGAGAAGTAATTGACTATAGTAGGTCTGTAGTAGCTTAAGGCATGATTCTTGAATGCAGGCTAACCATGCAAGATCAGTGCGATGCTACAGCGAAAAAATGTTTTACGGCACTTGCAAGACTCAGAAAATGTAACAATTATATCCCAAAGGAAACAAAGCTGACGCTCGTCAAGTCCCTCGCATTCGCATACCTTGAGTACTGTGTAGGTTTGTTCACTGACCTTTCTTCGGAAAGTTATGCGAGATTAAGTAGGTGCAAGAATGCTGCCGTGCGATACGCGACAGGAGTGAAAAAGTTCAAGCACATCACTCCCGTTCATAAAACCTCGGACATCTAGCCATTTGATATGAGGTGTGAGTACCTGTGTATGACCTTATTGGCTTCCATACTTGCGAACAAAGAGCCACGATATTCAGCGGACGAAATAGTTTTCGTGACACGGATAAAAAAGGATCTTTGCGATGCTCTTTTCTGAACTTAGTTATACCGTACACACGCGCAGATACGTATGAGAATTCATTTTGCGTTGCGATACCGCGGCGTTGGAATGATATACCGCCGTCTATCAGAGCCTTCTACTGCAAACCTTGCTTCAAGGAATTATTGGAGGGTTTATTCCTGGAGAAATTCCACAAATTTCGCTAAACCATGCTGTGATGATAGCTCATAGTTAGTAATATAGTATTCAATTGTCCAATGAAGAAAGTCTCATATTTTGTACCTGACCAATATTGAATGAACTACTGAGACATAACTATCATTTCCCTATAGATGTATATATTTGTTCTCTATATTCTCCATGTTTTGACGTTCCATTGTATTGTTCACCAGCACAAGGGACGCATCCTTATGTAATAATGATAAAATATGTATTTTACTTTGTAAACTTCCCCATATACAGCTTGGACTATCGAGGACCACAGAGTCCTTAATCTGATAAACGATTATTCTATTCTATTCTATTCTACTCCAGATGGTTATTGTGGACCAAGGAAACACAAAAAATTGGAACGCAAGTAAGTTGGAGTGAGACATATGAGGGAGCAAATTGCCGGAACAAATAGGCTACGTCAGTGTTTCTAACCAATGTTACACACAGAAAATTGTTGAATTCCCGTTAGTTTGGACGAGAAAAGGTTAGACGGAGTGAATCGGCATACTCACACAGCGATTCATATTACATCCCATGCTCTATCAAATATGTCATTTTGAGAGATTCCCAGGAACTCACTCCATAGAGTCTGGGAGTTCGATACTCTAACAATATTTTCAATCTCCTCTTTACGAATATCAACATGCCATACTCTTCCGGCAATCGCAAATAGTCCTCACACTCGCCTAAACTGCTAGCAAAATCTGGGAACGATTCAGCTCACGTGCTTGAGATGACATGGAATAACGTGCGGCAGTCACTACTCATGTGATCTGTACTGTGCCCCTATTTTGCCAGCATGTTCACGCGAGGGTGAGGACCATTTGCAATCGCCGGAAGAGTATGGCATGTTGATATTCGTGAAGAGCAGATTGAAGATTGCTAGAGTATTCTAACTCCCAAACTGTATAAAGTGGGTATTTGGCAATCTTTCCGGATGGCATGTTCTTTTTTTTCCTTTTCTTATTAACCCATTCTCAACCTCTTTTTGAGGTTATTTTACGGGACCTACAGCTTTAGGTGAGTTCCGAACCACCGAAATCACCGAGAAGGCACTTATAGAAATTCACATTGGTGCCGGCCGAGACTCCAACCCTGGCCTTCTGCGTTGAAGGCGAGGACCTCATTCACTAGGCCGCGGTGGCTTCGAATGGCATATTCGATTGAGTATGAGAGGTTATATGGATCGCTGTAGGAGTATAGCAATTCGTTCTGTCCGAGCTGATGGGAAATCAATTGCTTTTTGTGTATGATAATCAATTGTTTTTTGTGTATAAACAAAACATTGGCTCAATCCACCTGTTTGTGCAATTTGCTTCCTCACATGTCCTACTCAAACTTACTTGCGTCTCGATTTTCGTGTTTTCCCGGTCCATAATGACCATCTCGAGTAGGTTTCGTTTCAGCAAAATGAGACATGCCAACTGTCGCGGCGCTCCGGCCTTATGAATGATATGCTAAAGGAATAAAAGTCTACTTAAGCAGGAAATGCTACATCTCCTCTTTCGGCTATACAGTAGCGTACCCCAACGTTATCGAAGCCCCGGGAAGGTTGCCGGGCAGGGCTTCCGAGGAGAGGGTAGTGCTTTCCATCTACGGATCTCGACTGGCATAACTTGGGAGGGGCCCCAATAATTCTCAGTTAGCGGCTTCGCCGCTGACCTCAAACGTAGCAAAGTATAGGTTCTGAAAAATACGAGAGCGAACCTTAAATCGGTTCAATATTGTTAAAAAATATGCTGCTAAATGAGATGAGCAGAATGCTTTCTCAAATCGGTATCATACATCATTATTTCACATTTGTTTTCGGAAATGGAAATTATATGATCAAAAATCGATTTTATAAAAAAGAAAACGGGACAGTTCATTTCAAAACTAGTAGGAAACAAATTCAATTGTTTGCTCCTTAACTTCTAACTGAAAATAAAGTTACATGTGCCTATTCGAGTGTATATCTCAACCGCATGAAACAAAGCTTTTCCTGTTCCTTATAGCCAAGATATGTGGAATGTACGTACATACTCCAGACGTTCCACTAACGATGTTTCATAAAATCACAACGCATGATTGATCTATGGGTGGAAGCGAAACTCTGGGCGAATTGATGTTTCATTGACAGTTTCCTAGATCAGAATAGATCTCCTTACTCTGATTAGGGTTGAGGACAAAATTCTTGACAAATTGTTGTTCCAATGCGGTTTTTCTCTTTTAGCATACCTCTCAGCTGAATAAAACAAAGCACTTCTTATCCCTGTTCTCTAGACGTATTGACTGAGCATTGAAGATTTCACCAATGACCATCCATAAAATTCAGTACGTACGCTTTTTTAAACGAAATTCTTGCACAGATGATGTTTCATTCCCATTTTATTCGATTTTCGATTCGATCGAAATCGATTTTTGATCTCATAAATTCCATTTTCGAAAACAAATGTGAAATAATGATGTATCATACCAATTTGAGAGAGCATTCTGCTAATCTCATCTAGCAGCGTATTTTTGAATGCTGACATAGCAGAAGTATCAAACTTTTATCATATGAAAATCCTCAAGATTAAGATACTCGCGGGATGAAGATTGGTGCCGTATGAAAAACCCAAGGTCGACTAATATTTGGACTAAGTGATTTTCTGCAAAAAATGAAAATTCTAATAGCGTTGGGCGAACCGTTCAGGAGTGATGGTGAAGAAAAGATAAAGAGGAGTACAAACAGACACGGAGGAAAGGGTGGAAAGAAAACAATCATACAATTCGATGAAGGATGGGATGTGAAATGTATAACATTCAGTTGATAAATCTTGGCGAGAAGAATAAGGAGAGGTTTGTTGAACATGGATGAGAGATATACTCAAAGAGGAAAAAAAGGGTTCAAATACCAATTTAGCAATGTGTGAAAAAAAAATTTTTGGTAAAGGGAGGTTTCTATCTGAGATTTCTCGTGCGTGACATCTATTAGGAGTATGAAACAAAGCTCTTTCCGTTTCTCTCGCCAAGACCTATAAACTGTACGTCATCCATTTTACCAATGACGCTTCATCGGGTCAAAATATAGACTTTTCTTCACAGTTTTTAATGGATATTTGGATAAGGATGGTTTCTTTCGTACAGCAAAACTCCTAAACGGTACGGCCGATCCTCTTGAAATTTCGAGAAGTTATAGAGAATGATCAAATTGAGAGCTGAGTCTATTTTGAGCCCTAAATATTGAATACATTCGTAGTTGTAAATTTTTAATCAAGCGAGTATGATTTTTTTTGTGTGTAAAAGTGTGATATTTCTTATGGATCAGGATTGAAAAATAAGGAGGAGATAATTATGACGTATTTTGATACTTTGAATCGATTGGTTGATACATATTTTTCATCTAAGGAATTGGAAGGGAAATTGAAGAAGTTATATGAATTAATTGATCGATTATTAATTAAAAAAAATTGAGAGGTTAAATGAAAAATGTGTATCAACCAATCGATTCATAAGATAGGGGTAAACGAGTATTCTGTTCTTCGTATTTTTGGATACTGATAGAGGAGAAATATCATACTTTTGTCACGAGAAAAAATTGAAAATATGAGAGTCGCGTGATCAAAGCAGCAAAAATCGAAATGTACTCTATATAAAAGACTCAGACTGAAGTGAACCATTAGTTTGATCACCAAGAGGCGCGATAGCGCCTCGCTGGCGAGTATGAGTGAACAAATGTGAACTATCGAGCGCGAGGCGCCGTGCCTATTATACTTCGAATTGGGCCTTTT